>VWZN01007019.1:182915-247653 GCA_013396955.1 Regulus satrapa
ATGAGAGAGGGAGGAGAGAAGCTCTGGGATGAACCTTGAGCTGGGATGCTGATCCAGCACCGCTTGGAGCATCCCCATGGCCCATGTCATCCCTGATCCAGGTAATGCACCCCTGGTAAGCAAAATTATCCTTTCCTGGATCAATGGCCCTGCAGGGTTTGGGGTGGAACAGGGGGCAGGCAGAGGACAGGGCTGGCAGCTGTGTCCCAAATGGAATTTTCCTTCCCCTGTGAGCTGGGATGAGTGAGGGGGGGCTGTGCGCTGGGATGCAGGTCCCAGCGTGGAGCTGTCCCCAGGTGTCACACCCCCACGGGTGCACACCCCAGGGGCCTTTGCTGGAGGGCACCTTGGGGCCAGCACCTGCAGGGCAGCACAGAGGGGCCTGGGGCTGCTGCCCTCCGCCCCCCACCCAAAGGGCCCACGCAGCAGTTCTGGGCCCCGCTGGCACAGCTGGAGTGACATTCCATTATAAATCTCCCAGCCCTCTGCCATCATCCCTGCTCCACGAAGAGCTGAGGAAGCAGAGGTGTGAGCCAGCGCTCGTCCATCACACGCAGAGGTGTCCCCACGCTGCTGCCACCTGCTCCGGCCACCTTGGCAATCTGCTGTGGCTGCTTCCCGGGGGGGATTCCTGCTGTTTCTGCCCCTGGGCTGCAGCTCCTCTCCCTCGATTTTGCCCTGGCCATCCTGGGCGGGGGCAGAGCTCACTGTCCCCTCTCCAGAGAGACTTTGGAGCCGATTTTCAGAGCCCAGAAACACAGGGGACTGAAGGCGGGCACTGCCCATCCCAGCGTGATGCTGGGGATTCACCAGCAGGGCAGGACTCTTTATTTAAAACCAAAGGAGCTGGGAATGCTGTGGGATCAGGACAGCAGTCCCATCACAGCAGGACAGCCCTGACTTGTCCCTGGCCTGGTGGCCGGCCGTGCTTGAAGTGAAGGCAGAGGGTCTTGGTCCCAGCACGGTGACAGAGAGGTGACATCCACAGCACGGAGCAAGGCTCCAGCAGCTTTGGTTCCTGGCTCTGAGCCGCAGTCCCCAGCGAGGCATGGGGTCTCATTCCAGGCTTTATCTGGGAGCAGAGTCTGCCCCGACCCTGCAGCGGGAGGAGCAGCCCCGGCGAGAGGAGCTGCAGGAGAGGAGCCGTGTGCTCCATCCGGGTGTGCTGAGGGGGCTGCTGATGACCCCACAGAGGATTTGGGCTGGGAAGGAGTTTGCTGGTGTGGGAGATCATCGCTCTGGGCACTGCAGGGGACCCTGTGGAGGAGCAGCAGCAGCATTCCCAGCAATCCTGGCTCATCATCGTGTGATATTTAAGTGTCAGGAAAGCAAACAAAGCAGGGGAGGGTGGGATGAGGATGAGCTGGAGGGAAGAGAGGAGCTGCCCTCCTTCTCTCCCACACCTCCCCATGGCTTCGGGGGACCAGGTGGGCTGGGGTGACACTGGGGNTTAAGGGTAGGGCCCATGAGGAGGAGGATAAGCTTCTTCCCCCTTCCCTCTCCTCCTGAGCTGCCTCTGAGGGTGCATCCGCCCCAGGGAAGGGAGCACCAAGAGCCCTGCAAAGCCACTCTTTTATTAATTGAATATTCAATTTTCAAAATAACCTTGAGGAACTAAATGAAGAGGCTGGGAAGAGATAGCTAATTGTCAGCTGCACCTGCTCGGCACACAACCACAAAAATGCTGCTTCCAGCTTCCTTCCAGCCCACTCACACAATTTAGAGGATTTTTTTTCCCCAAGCCATTTATGTCAGTGCAGAGGGCACAACAGCATGAGGAGCACTCTGGGCACCAGCGTGGCGTGTGAGGGGGAGATGGGGCTGGGAAAGCTGGCAAGTGGCTCATCTGCCCCGGGGGAGGAGGTTTGGTAGGGTTGGGAGGGCAGGTGGGATGTACAGGGGGCAGGTAGGGAGGAGTGGGTGCTGCACCTTGGGGTGCCACGTTGCCAATGCCCCCAGAGTGCGCTGGCTCTGTGCAGGATGCGATGGCTGCAGGGGCTGGCAGGCACTGGGGACGCACCAGCATGTCCCCAGAGTCACCAGGATGAGGCTGGAGCCCTGCTCCATGACTACCCACAGTGCTGGTGCAGGCTTCTCCCCCCGTCCTTTGGGCAATCTCCCCATCCCCGCACTAGAGCCACATCCTGAACCTGCCCTCCCTCCGGAAAAGCCCTGGTGTCCCTCTGGGCCAGCTGTCTCCATCCATGGGGCAGCAGGAGCGGCAGGACTGCTCCTCCTGGGGGCCCTGAGCCCCCCCATCCTGGCCACTCCTGGGCAGAGCCTTCCCTGCCCACCCGAGCCGGGAGCTGCAGGTGCAGGCAGGAGCCCGGGTCACCTCTGCGGCCCCTGCAGCGCTGCCCGGGGACAGGCAGGGCTCTGCTCCCAGGGTGGCAGCGAATGGGCAGCGTCCTCCGGCAGGGCTGGGGCCCCGGGGCAGCCGGCCCGGGCCAGATGCTGCCTCTCACCGGCCCCGTTCTCTCCGACTCGCTGGCTGCCTCCACACTTGGCTGCATTAATAATCAGCCGGCTGATGGGGAAGGATTTACCAGCTGTTTTTCATGACTCCATTGGCCTCAGATAAATCAGGGAGGGGGTGTCGCGCGGCGCTTGCCAGGGGCTGATGGATGGTGCCGAGCGAGCGGATCGCTCACACGCTGACACTCGCGGGCTCTGCCGGGCTGCCGGAGAACGCGCGATTGATTAATGGCCCCAATCAAGCGCGGAGGAATCGCCGGGGTGGTGCCCAGCCCTCGCCCCCTCCTCAGCATCGCCCCGCCCCGGCTCTGCCCCACGCGGGGGCCGGCGAAGAGACCCTCTCCCCTTCTTGCACAGCTTGCCCAGTTTGCCCAGCTTGCCCAGCAGCCGGGCTGGCGTGGGCAGCTCCGCCAGGCGCGGCGGCAGGATGGAGATTAGCTCTAAAGAGCTGAGCACACACAATATTTCCAAAGCAATTGCAAGCGAAGCAGGGAGCAGCTGTGGGCTGAGCAGCCCTGCCTCCCTCAATAGCGGCAACATCTGGACGCGGCAGCTGTGCCGGCGAGTGAAACCTGTTCGGGGCGAGGGGCAAGGGTGCGGGACCCCATCGCTGGTGATGAGAAACCTGTCTGCGGCTCCAGGCCCCTGCGGGAGGGAGAATCCTCCAGAGGCACCATCCCCTCCCCGTGCCTCGGGGCAGGGTGCGGTGGGAGCCCCTCCTGCACCCATCGCGCTGGGAAAGCGCCAGCCCGGTTCCTGGGAGCTGGGGGAGCCGCTGCCCTGGGATGGCGGCAGATGGCACAGCGCTCCCTGCTCGGGCTCGTTTGGGCTCCCCGTGGGGCAGGACCCCCCGTGGGGTGGGTGCTGGGCAGGGTGGGCGCCCCAGGAGGAGGTTAGGGTCTCAGTGGGAAGCTCCGGCACCCTGGGCAGCATTGCTGGGGCTGGAGGATGTTTTAAAGGAGAACTTCCCAGGAAGTCCAACCCTGGGGAGGTGGATGTTGTAGCTCAGGGATTTCAGCTGGATATCAGAGGCTGCTGTAATCCTCCCCAGGAACGAGGGGCGCCCCAAAAGCAGGGTCCCCAACCCAGCAGGCCGTGGTACTGTCGGTGGGAGTGCTGGAATGTGAGCATTGGGCGGCTGGGCCACCTCCCAGCCCTGCGTGGGGACGGGCAGAGCAAGCTGCTGGCACACAGGATGTGTCCCCGCTCCCTCTGCCCTGCTCTGGGGGATTGTGGGAGCAGCCCTCGTCCCCACTGAGTCCCACTGCCCCCCTGGGGACAATCCTTGGGGTCCCATCTCCTGGTGCCAGCCATCCGGTCTGCGCCAGGGAACAGGGTGGCACCAGGCAGCGGCTGCGTTTCACAGGGCTCCCAGCAAGAGCCTCCTGGAAGCCAAAACAACGGAACGATTCCATTGAATTTGGGGCCAGGAGCAGCGGCACAGGCGGCAGCGCTGTCTCTGGGCACAGCAGGCTCCGTGCCCCCCTGTGCCCCCCAGCACCTGATGGGCTCTGTCTGTGCCACCCCTGTGTGATGGGATGTGTGGGTGCAAGGGGCAGGAGAGCAGCTGGAGGGGGCCTTTTCCCCTGGCTCCCCAGGGCACAGCTTCGAGCAGGAGCGCCGTGCCCACCTGTGGGCACTCCATGGAGCTGGGGACAAGGGCTGGAGCCCCTCGCTGTCCCCAGCTGTGGACAGCAGTGCCATCCCCGGACAGATGGGCTCATGGAGGGCACAGGCAGTGCCCAGGTCAGCGTAGCCCTCCCAGGGGACAGCAGCCAGGTTGCTGCTGCCCAGGTGATGCCCTAGCCAGGCTCTTGCCATGACTTTGATCCCAATCCCTGCCTGCTCCGGGCAGATGTGCCTGGCTCTGATCGCTGCTGCCTCCTGGCTCTGCACAGGGCTGGTGAAATATTTACAGCCCATTCCCCTTTGAAGTGTTCTGTGCTCCCAGCCTGCTCCCCGCAGCTCCTCGGGGCACTGAGCTCGGTCCCACTGTGCCAATCCCATGGGATAAGCCATGGCACATCCCACTGAGCCCACTGGCCCTGCTCCTGCCCTCCCGTGCTGCTCAGCCTCCTGGCAGGGGGATGAAAAGATGCCATGGCATCTCCCATCCTTGGAGATGCCGTGCCTGTACCCACAGACAAACAAACATCCCTGCTGCTGCCATGGCTTGCCGTGGCGTGGTCCCTCCCTGCTCCCATCCCACGGAATCAGGGATCAGCGCCGGGCTCTGCAGGGAGCTGGGAAGGGCCCAGCAGCACAGGATAGCTCTGCAGCAAGAGCAACACGACGGGAAATGGGAGCTCGCTGCAGGACACTGAGCTGGAAACCAAAACAGCCCCGGGCAGCGAGCGTGGCACTGCTCTCTGCCCTGGCTGTGCCCTGCTTGCTGCCAGCCGTGCCCTGTGGCACCGGCTGTCCTTGTCCCTGGGGTGCCAGGAAGGTACCAGGAGTGTCCCCAGCATTGTCACCACCGCTGAGCATGGGGTGTGTGCTGGGGGCCCTGTCCCTGGTGTTTGGCTATGCCCAGTGCCAGGCTGCAGGATGGGCTGGGAGCCTCACAGTAGGAAAGCATGGAATGGTTCAGGTTGGAAAATCCTCTAAGATCGAGTCTAGCCACCAACCCAGCCAAGTCCAACACCAAACCATGTCTCTGAAATCCTTCACCCCTCCTCTCTGCCAGGGTGATTTTGCTGAGCCTGGGTGCTCTCCACGAGTACCTCCCCTCTCTCATCCCCCAGTGGCCGGGCAGAGGCACCAAGCACATCCTGACACCCTGGGCCTGAGGTGCCCCAGCTCGCTGTGGCTTTGCTCTGCTTTGGTACAGGCAAAGTGCCAGAGGGGACTGGGACCCCAACTGGACACTGTGGGAAGCTGGATTTGGCAGATGCACGTGCTGCCCCTTCTCTGCCTTGCCCTCTCTGGGATCTGGTGCTGCCTCCAAACAGACCCAGCACCTTCCAGCCTGGGAGCCTCAGTGATGCCCTTCACACCGGGAGGATCTACCTTGCTCTCAATTCAGGTCAGAAAACAGAAATGGAGAACCCCCAAAATCACTGGGGGTGCATGGGCTGTACCTGGGGCAAGGTGGGGGAACATTTGGGGCTGTCCCATACCCACCCCCTGCCCCACAGGTGGCCATGGCTTTGCCAGCCCTCTGGAAGGGACATCTCCTCGCTCTACCCTCCAGCCTAAACCTCTGGATTTGGGAGGGCTCTCCCTGGGTGCAGGAGGTCCTGCCAGTCCCGATACCCACCAGGGCATCCTGTGCAGGGTCAGGCACAGAGCGGGATCATTGCTAATTGCAGCGCCCTGGCCTGGGAGGGGAGCGGAGAGGAATTCCCAGATTTCTGGGTTGGCGGCGATAAAATCTCGCATCGCTGCAGAGGGAATTCACCCGCCTCCGAAACAAGGTTAAATAAACAGCTCGTGGGAGCTCTCAGGAATCCCACGGCAAAACACACACACAAACACACGGGTGGCTGCTGTGACACGGTCACACACACACACACACAAAACACACACAAACACACGGGTGGCACTGCCTGGGCCTCGCTGCTGTGACACGGTGACACACACACAAAGAACACACACAGAGGTGGCATTTCCTGGGCGCTCACACACGCATCCCCGCAGCGATGGGGCCCACCCCGGTCACACCAGCACCCTCTGAACGTGACAGGTGCCCCAGACTCCTGTGTCCAGATCAGGCAGCACCAGCCCAGCGCTGTGACCTCTTTAGAGGCCAGCAGTGGCTCTTCCAAGGGGGTGGGCAGAGGATGGAGATGTTATGGGATTACTCTGGACACATCCCCAGGGATGGGGTGGGGACAGCCATGGTGCTGTCCTGTCCCTATGGGGATGGAGCAGGAAGGCACGGGAATTGTGTCCCTCCCATAAGCCATCGACTGCTCGACCCTGCCTGGAGCTCTGCAGTGCTGCTGAGGCTGCAGCAGCAGGATTTGGGGAGAAAAGGGAATTGCCTGTGTGGTGCAGGGGGTTACAGAGCTTCCCAACCCTGCAGCATCCCTGAAAACCCCCCGGGCCAGCCCTGGCCAGCCCCAGCTCTGGCAGTGGGACACCAGTGTGTGCCTGCTGTCAGCAGGACCTGCGGCACCATCGGGAGCATTCCCAAAGGGAGCCAAGGTGCCCCGGGGTGCTGCCAGCCGAGCAGGAGGGTGAGGGGCCAGGCTGGTGCAGCTGCACATCCACGGGGTGCTGGGAGGGCAGGAGGAGGGCGAGCACCCCAAGGCCCGGCACTTATCTCCGTGGGCTGTGCATGGAGAGCTTTCCCAGCAGCCTGGGAGCGCTGGCACATTTTTACACGTTTTGTTCTCCCTGTAAATCCTTCTCCGGGAGCGAGCGCGGTCGATTGATTTTGTGCTGTGCTGTGCTGGCAGCACCTGCTCGTGCTGCCTGAGTGGGGACCCCAACGTCGGGCCTGGAGCACCCCCTGCACCCAGGCAGGGGACAGGGACTGGGGCATCTCAGGGCTGTCACCTGAACGGGCAGGTGGAGCGGGATGGGGAGCGGACAGGGGAGAGAAGGGTGGGGAGGGTGGTGTGGACGTTTCCCCACCCTGCGGCTGAGCCGCGCGGGGCGGAGAGAGCCAATGTCCCCAGCAATGTCCCCAGCAATGTCCCCAGCAACGCCAGCAGCCCCGAGCCGGCACCGGGGTCAGCTCTGGCGCTGGTGGGAGCTGGCTGGGCAGGATGGGGACGGAGCTGGCCCAGCTGGGCGCTGCCGTCCCTCNCCGTAATTGCCGAGTGTTTGCTGCTGCGCTGCCGCTTTGCCATGGCAACGCCTGCCTGGCGCTCCGCCGGCAGCCTCGCAGCGCAGATTGCTCCGAAAGGTCACCGCCGAGGGGCGGGGGACTCGCCATCGCTCCGGCTCTGCGCGCCGCGACAGGGAAGGGACGCACGGCCCCTTCCCGGGAATGAATGCCGCCAGGGAATGGGGCGGTGCCGGGGATTAGCCCGCCGGGGCGGCTGAGAGTGGCGGAGTCTCTCTATTGGGAGCAATTGGGAACCGGGCATGGAGTGGGACACGGTTCTGTGGGGCGCACGGCGGTGTGGGGCAGCCTGTGGGAGCAGGGCAGCGGCAGCCCCACGCTCCCGGCTCGCTGGGAATGAAAGGAGACCCGAAGCAGCACATGCAGAGGGGTGGCAGTGCCACCGGTGCCCCTGTTTCCCCAGGGGCTGGTGCCTCCCTCCTGCGCTGGGTGGCTCCCAGCACAACCAGGGATGGAACAGCACCTCTGTGCCCACTCCCATCCCAAGCCTGGGAGGGATACCCCATCTCAAACTGAGGTGCCACCGAGTTTTGGGAGCAATCCTGGCTCGGGATCGGGTAGCCCAGCACAAGGCGCAGGTGTTTGGGTGCCCACCTGGACAGGAGGGCACGGAGAAGGAGCCAAGGTTCTCACAGTCCCTTTTCCAGGACCCCCTCCATGCCCCAAACAGCCTTGCCAGCGCCCGGGGAGCCATTGGGGTTAAATATTCAGAAACACTCGCTGTGCACATTTTGTAAAGATCAAGCGGCTCCCAGGCCCGGCAGTTCCCTTCCCCTGCTGCCGGGGATGCGCCTTAATGAGTTTGCAGAATGATACATTTTTAAAGTCATTATTTCCGGCCCTGTTCAAAGTCCCAGCATTTCCTCCGCTCCAGTTGCTCCGCGGCCGCCCCGCTGTGCCCCTCCCTGGGGACCGACCCCCCTGGGGACAGCGAGGGGGGCGCCCCGCGGGGAGGGGGCCCCTGGGGAGGGACACGGGGCTGTGGGCATGGAGCGAGGAGGGGACCCCAGGGGATCCCCAACCCATCTCCTCCCTGTGCTGCTGCAGGACTCGGCATGGCTGGGGGTGCCTGGGGACCCTGAGTCCGGCCCTGCCTGGGGACACAGGGACATGGATCCCTGTCCTGCCTCACGGCACTGGGAATCTTGATCCCTGCCCTGCCTGGGAACATGGGAACCATGATCCCTGTCCATTCTGGGTTTCAGGGACACTGATCCCTGCTCTGCCTGGTGAAAATTGGGATATAAATCCTTGTCCTTCATGGGGCTGTAGGGACACGGACCCCTGTCCTGCTTTGGGACATGGTGAGATTGATCCATTCCCTGCCGTGGGATATGGGAGCGCTGATTCTTTCCCTGCCTGGGGCCATCCAGACACTGATCCTGGCCTAGTGAAAATAGGAATATTGATTGCTGTCTTGCCTGGGGCCATGGGACACTGATCCCTGCCCTGCTTTGGGACATGGGACACTGATCCCTGCTGTGCCTAAGGGTATGGACACATGGATCCTTGCCCTGGCTGGGGCCATGAGGACATGGATCCCTCGTGGCAATGGGGATATTGATCCCGGTCCTTCCTGGGGTCACAGGGATGCTGATCCCTGCCCTGCCTGGGGCCATGGGAAGATGCAGATCCCTTCCTTGCTCCGGGGACAGTGCTGGCAGCACAGCACAGCTCCCTTGGCAGGCTGTGCCAGGCAGGTGCAGGGGCAGGGGCCCAGCACTCCCCCAGAGCCCCCCAGCAGCGGCCCCCTGCTAATTGTGGGTCTGCCTACACTTAATCACAGCCTTGGGAGCAGCCAGAGGGAGCAGCAGCTGGGAAGTGCCATGGAAACCACCCCAAAGCTGCACCCGGGCTGGGCGAGGGGCTCTGGGACCCAGCAGCTGCTTCCTGCATCCCTTCCCTCCATGCCACCATTCCTGCTCCCAGCCCCTCTCAAGTGTTCCCTCTCTCCCCCTGCCCACCCTCTGCTTCCTGCTTGGGAAAACACAGGAATTTTTTCAGGTTTGACCAGATATTTCAGCTCTGAGAGGACTGAAATCCGAGACATTGAGGCTTTGGTGCAGCAGCCGGGGATGAGACCTGGCGTAGAAGTTTGGGGACTGGTGATGCGACCCCTACGTCCTGATGTGCTGCTCTCCTGTGTCACCTGCACGTGTCCCAAACCTGTCCCAAATCCTCCCCAGTCCTCCATGCAGATGCTGGCAGCTGCCCCTGGGCCATGAGCTGTGTGCTGGCAGGTTCTGCGTGCCAGGATTCCGGTGCACCAGGCCCGTGGTGCCAGCCCGGCTCCAGGTGACCCCTGCCTCCTGCAGGGTCAGCTCTGCTCTGTGGGACAGGATGGACCTGAGGGAGCTACCCCAGTTCTCATCCATGCCCCAGGAACCCCACGGGGATGAAGTGCTGGAAATGGGCCTCAGGTGCCTCCCTGATGCAGGGAGGGCAGGCAGACCCCCAGGGATCACCCCGTTCTCCCTCCTCACTGCCTGCCTTTGGCCAGAGAAGATTTCTGGAACAAACCAGGATTTGCTTTTAGGGACATTTCTCAGCTTCTCCAAGGCCTTGGAAGCTGCTGGATCCATCATCTTCCCCACAGGGAGTCTGGCATCTTTGGAAGAGGTTACTTTGGGCATGAGTATCTTTGTAGGCAGCTCACCCGGCCTCGGGAGGGGCCCTGGGGGCTTCCTTGTCCCCTGCAGCCCCCACATGTGGCCGTCACAGTGGGAGTGTGAGAATCACCTGGGAGAATCATCAAACTCAGAGCCCCTTGGGCAGCCTGGTCCCACGGGCTGCCCCTGCTGCTGCGGCCTGGGGGACACCAGGTGACACACCCGGCCCATCCAGAGGGAGAGTGGCCTGGAATGGTGCCTGGAATGGTGCTGGGTGGGACATGGCTGATGGCAGTGCCAGGGCTGGCGATGCCCCGGGGGGACGAGGGGTGGCAGGGCTCGCTGGGGGCTCCCTCCTGGCTACTCAACACCCCTGGGAGCTGCCAAGCTCCTTTTCCCATCCAAAAACTGTGTGGCAACACCAGCACTGGTGGCCTGTGGAAGGATTTTGGGATGCATCCCATCGCTGCCTTTGGACACCTCGGTGTTGCTCCAGAGGGGCACGGGTCGAGGCCATCAGGTGGGGGCTCTCTTGTCCCACAGATCCGGGTCCCCTGGTGGCTCTGTCAGGACAGGAGGGCTGGGGACACGAGGGCTCTGCAGCCACAGCTCAGAACCGCTGCCTCGAGATGGAGAGATACCAGCGGCGCCTCCGGGCCCTCGGTAAATTATCTCGCCTCGATGTTCATTAATCAACAATTCTTATGTAAACAGACACATCCCAAGCCTCTGCTTCCCGTCACCTTGGCAACAGCACAGAGCCAACCCTGGCTTGGGATGTGCTCCAGGCTCCCACCTGGGCCACAGCCCTGCCTGCAATTTTTTGCCTGCTCCTTTTTCCTCCCACAAGGAATCTTCAGCTCCCTGGACCTTCTCAGTATTGGACCCTGGGCCTCCCCATCACTGGATCTTGGACCTTCCTATTGTGGGATCATTCACCTCCCCATCATTGTATCCTGGACATTTGGATTGTTCCGTCCTGGATCTCCCCATCATTAAATCCTGGACTTCCACATAATTTCATTCTGGACCTCTGCATTGCTGGATCTTGGACCTCCCAATCATGGATCATGGTCATGGGATCAATCTCCAGCACTGGATTCCAGATCCCCCATCTGCAGTAACTGGAGCAGGGCAGCAGCCTGACTGCCACCACATGCATGGCCAGGACCTGGAGAGTTCCTCCCACAGGGATAGGTGCTGGGTACAGGAATTTGACAGTGCCCCACAGCACAGCTGCGTGGGCTGGGTGGGCAGTGAGCACGGGGTGCATCCCTGAACCCTTTCCCACCCATCCACTGCCTCTCCCTGCATATCCCAGTCCCGAGGGTCTCTCTGGGAGGTCTCTCCCTTGTCCTGCTGTGTCCTCTCTCAGGACAAAACCAAGTCCCTGAGCTCTCCCAGGATCCAGCAGGAGCTGCCAGAGCAGCAGGGCGCTGCTGCCTCCCGGGGCTGCCCCCCAGCAGGACAGCTCCTGCATGGAATGGGAAAGCCCTGCATGGGAGCTGATAGAAGCCAGAGGAGCCCAAGTCATTTAAGGTTGAAGAGAAATGTTAAAGACAGCAGGAAAAGCAAACATTAGTGGTAGCCATGCGGCTGAGGGGAATAGGAAGGGCTTTTACAAATATATCAAGGGGAAAAGGAAATACTGGAGAGTCAAGACAAAGTAGGCCCATTAATAAATGAGGAAGGATATTAAATTAATGATGATTCTCAAATGGCTGAGTTAGTGAACTACTTATTGAGAGCTGCCTTTAACAAGAACAACAAGGCAAAGTGGCTGAGACAATCAGAAAGCAGCCAAGGATGCTGGAATTGTCCTACATGGAGCAAGGGCAAGGGGACAGCTGGGATATGAGCCCCGGGTGGCAAATCCCAGGGTTGAGCACCCCATCCATCTCTTCCCTGGCAGGAGCACAGGGAATGAGTGTCTGGAGCAGCCGACACTTGGCAGAAGGCCCAGAGTGAATAAGGGGTCTGGAGAGACCCTGGCTCCTGCCTTGGAGCAGGATGGGACCTCAGAGCAGGAAGGGAGAGTCCCCGAGTGCCTTCGAAACATCCCAAGAGTCCCTGAAGCCCTTCCCATGTGGATCTGGGCTTGGGAGCTGCTGGGGAACAGCTCCTGTGGAGCCTGCATTGAAATGAGAGAGGGCAGGGGTTCAGGAAGCTGGGTCAGAGCTCTCCTGGTTCATTTGAGTTTGTCCTTGGGAAATCAGCCCCTCCGAGCTGCCCTGCTGCTGTTAATCCTCCTTTCCACTTGCACTGCATCAACTGGTGGCTGCCCAGCCAGAGGCTGCTCCTGTGCCCACAGGAAAAGCTCTGGGAAGGAGAATTTCTGTCCTAGAAAGAGAGAAATCCCCCAAACCCCTGGGGTTGATTTCTGGGATCAAATCAGGGCAGGATTGATCCCTGCGCATGCATCCCCTGGACACTGTGGATCAATTCCCTGGGCTGGAGCAGGGGCAGCCTGAGGGATGGCTGGAAAGCGTCCCCCACGTGGGACCTGTGTGATACATGTCCCAAACAGGGGAAAGGTGTGTGGTGCCCACCTTGGCTGGGATATGTGGGGTGGGATGGGGTTGAAGAAGCAAACAGAATGGGATGGGACAGGACAAGACAGGACGGGATGGGACAGGAGTGGACAGAANAAACAGAACGGGATGGGACAGGACAGGATGGGATGGGACAGGAGTGGACAGAATGGGATGAGATCATCCTCAATGGTGTTGGACAGAGATGTGGGACCTCTCCTGAGACCCCGTGGCTCAGCACACCCTACCCAGCTCCTTCTGCCCTGCCTGGAGGAGGTGCAGGAGCCCCGGGCCTGCACAGGGATGATCCTTCCCTTTGCCCACCACTCTGGGAGCTGCCCGGTGGCCATGCCCAGCCGGGAGCACATCCCGTGGCCAGCCATCTGACAAAGGGCTCTGTGGGGGACAATGTCCGGGAAACGAGGGCCCTTGTCAATGTTTTATGGGCCCGGGGCTCCCCAGGGTGTGTTTACGGGGCAGTAAATGAAAGCACTCAGCCAAGTGACATTTGTGTTCTGCAAATGCGATTATTATGCATGATTAGCAGCCAAGTGCACTGCAAAGCCCACACTGGCGGCGCGGGAGGGGCCCTGCCTGCGGCTCCGTGCCCCGGGAAGCCCCTGCTCCTCACAAAAGCCTCTCCACGGGACAGCAGTGAGGATGAGCCAAGTGCCAGCACTGGCAGAGATCCCGGGACCACCCCGCTGCCCCTCGGCCGGTGTTTCTCCGATCCTTGCCCACTGGAAAGGGACCGTGCCAGCCGAGGAGTTAAAAGATTCCCTTCCCAGCTGCCAGCCCGACTTTCCAGAGGAATGCATCCAAACCCACTTTTTAGCTTTAATTATTTATCTGTAACCAATTTGGCAGGAAAACCAATTAAACGAGTGGGTGATTAATGACCTGCTGATTTGCACAGGTACCTAATTTAAATGTCTATATAATATATAAGCACATTTTGGAGATGCTTTGACAGCTCAGGTCAGTCCCTGGCTGCTGGATGGGAGTTGGGTAGGTCACTCCTTGGTGAAGCCGTGCTGGAGCATTCCATGCTTCCCAACAGCTCCAGGAGCACAAGGAGGGCTGTTTATCCCACTGGACCTTCTCCTTGGCCAGTGCTGTGCTCATCACATTCCCTTTGCCCTTGGAAAACTGACCCAGATGGGAAGCAGCTGATGGGACAGACAGGATGCTGTCCCCTGGGAAAAGTGCCCCATGCCAGGGAAACAGGCAGGAGCTGAGGTCACACTGTCCCCTTAGGACACGCAGCAGGGGCAGTGCTCACACCTCAGCTGGGGTTGTCACCACCCAGGCTCTTCCCTCTGGCTCCGTGAGCTCCGAGCATCCTGTTCTCCCTCACACCACCCATCCTTGCCGCCTCTATGCTATGTCCAGTGCTATGTCCAGGCACTGCCTGTGAGGTGGGTGGGTCTGCAAAGAGCCTCCTGGGCATCCCTGCTGCCGGCAGGCTGTGTGACACCTTGGCGACACCTTGCACTCCTCAGCCCTGGATCCCAGAGGGACAGACTCCCTGGGGATGCACAGCAGGACTTCCACTTCTTCCATGTCTTTTCTCCACTGCTGAGGCATGTCAGAGCCAAGGCCAAGGGCAGCCAGACCCCAAAGTCTCTCCGTGTCCCTGCTTGTCTCAGACACCCTGGGGATGGAGCTCCCACGGGAACAGGGAGGAGCAGGGAATGGGCCCATTGTTGAGATAGAAACGGTAAATCCATTAATCTTTAGGAATACAATTCACCGTGCAAAACACAAAAGGAAAAGAGACACCTCATTTGTTATCAGGTGCATTGTGAGAGTCAGGTTCTTTAATTATCTCACCAAATTCCACAGCCCATTCATCAAGTGCTGCCACCAGGCTGCCGAGATTGCCACCCACAGACCATCTGGGCACTGAGAGGGAGCCCGGGCGCTGCCAGCCCCCGGCACGGTGTCCTGCAGGCACAGGGGATGCTCCTCATCCCCTGAAACCTCCTCAGGGCTCCCTGCCTGGGAATTCACCTCCTGGATGCCTGGGCAGCCCAGCACTGCCTGGTTGTGGTCATGGAATCATGGAATCATGGAATATCCTGGGTTGGAAGGGACCCAGAGGGACCCGGAGGGATCATTGATCCAACTCCTGTTCCTTCACAGCCCCAACAATGTGCTCCTGTTCCTGAGAGCACTGTCCAAACACCCCTGGGGTTCTGGCAGCTTGGGACCATTCTCTGGGCAGCCTCGTCCCCTGCATGAAGAGATGGCAGCCAGGCCAGGGACATCATTGTGTCCCTTGGGGTTTATGGAAAAGAGGGAGAGGTACTTTTGCAACGGGCAGGCAGTGATAGGACAAGGGGGAGTGCTTTTAAACTCCCCCCTTTTTTAAACCAGGAGAGATTTAGATGGGATATTAGGAAGGAATTTTGGGTGGGCAGGCCCTGGCACAGAGTACCCAGAGCAGCTGGGAGTGTCCAGGCTGGATGGGCTTGGAACACTCTGGGACAGTGGGAGGTGTCCCTGCCATGGCAGCGGTGACACCGGATGGGCTTTAAGGTCCTTTTCACCCCACACCATTCTGGCATTCCGTGACTCTGTGACATGGCAGCGCTCCCAGGGAGATGCCAGAGGAAGGTGATTGGGAGCTCTGCCCTGTGCTCCAGTGCCTTGGGAATTGCTGTGGGATGAGGGAATCACTGCCCACCCCAGGGCAGAGCCTGGGACTGTCCAGAACGGGGCTGATGAGACTGCAAAGCCTTTACAGCTCCCAGTGCCTGCATTTGGCTTTATCCAGGCTACAGCTGAAGCTTTCCCTCCTTCCGGCCTTCCCAGATCCAGCAGCTCCCTGCCAGGGGGTAGCCACAGCCCTGCCCCAGTGAGCTGGCAGGATCCTGGCAATTTGGGGATCTGTGGTTTCCTCTGGCCCAGCATCCCTGGCCAGGGCCAGGAGGGCTCTGGAGGGTCAGGAGGGGATGCTGTAGGAAGGACACAGGGAAGCAGAGGATGCCCATGGGAGCAGGAGGGAGAAAGATGGAAAGGGATCTGAGGTGCTGAGAGGGTGGCAGCCTGTCTGGGATACATCAAAAGTGAAGTTGGAGTGGTTTTTATATGAACAAAGAGAGCTGGGCCCCCAGGAGAGATCTCTGCTGGGATAAATGATCCATCTGGAGAAATCCAGACAGGCCAGAGGTGGCTGCACCCCAGGGGTGTGTGTGAGGTGTGGGGTGCACAGCCCTGGCCCCACTGTCCCTAAGCAGGGCTGCTCCTCCTCCACCCTCTGCCACTGCCCCTCCTGAGCCCCTGGGGGAGCATCCAGCTCCTGGAAGCTGTGGATGGAGCTGGGGAGCTGGGCTGGGAGTTCTCAGGGAGGGCTGGACCAGGATCCTGTCCCCATCACCTTCCCCCAAAGCTCCTGTGAGGAAAACTGGTTCCGGTCCATCTGGAGTCCAGATCGGCTCGGCTGGGTGAGTAATCTGGGAGTGGGAGGGAAGGCAGACATCTCCTGCAATTCCCAGCAGCGAGGAGGAGAGAACAGACTATCCTGGGAGCGCAGATGGAGCAGGGAGAGGGGGCTGGGATTCCCAGGCCTCTGCTCCATCGCTTTTCCGGGGGACAGGGAGGTGGGCACAGCACAGGGTCCCCGGGCTGGGTGACGCCCCGTGTGACAGCTCTGCAGTGGCACTTCGGCTGAAGCCACGGCTGGGGCCAAGCGAGGGAAGGGAGCTGAGGATGCCCTGAGCAAACCCTTGGTGTGGTGTGAAATCTGCAGCAGGAGCCACCTCGCCAGGGCCACGCGCAGCCGGCGCGAGGAGGGGGAGGGTGTTCCAGCAGTGCTGGCACTGAAACCACCTCCTTCTCCCCCAGGGTGCCAAGTGAGGTTATTTTAAGGGCTGACACAAAGCCAGGCAGCCCCTGGGTGCAGCGGGCACACAGCAGCAGTGCCAGGGCCCAGCAGGACGCAGAGCAGGGATCAGAAACAGGATGTGTCCCCTCTGGGATGTCGTGACCTCTCATCAGCATCGCGCACCCCCAGCCATGTGCTCGGTGACTTTGGGACAGGGAGCTGCCACGTGGTGTGTTCCACTCAGACATGGCCCACGGGGATGTGATAACCCGAGGGGAATGCCCTTATCCAAGTGCTGTCTCCTCCAGCCTGGGCTGCAGTGGCAACGTGATGCAGAAACCAAGTGTCTTTTGCTATGAATATTTGTTCTTTTTTTTTTTTTTTTTTTTTTTTTTTTTTTTTTTTTGGTCAAACGAAAACATTTCTGCAGGGAATGACTGTGACTGATTACATTTGTCAGGGTTTTTATCAAGCAATTGAAAGAGCTGGAGATTTTTTGGAAACTGAATAAGTGAAATATTTTGGCTGGTCAAAATTGTTTCCAGTAAAAATCCCCAGAAAACTCAGCGAGAAACGGTTGTAGGAAGTTTGCGGCACAAATTAAAAAGTGTTTTTCCAAGGGAAAACAGCTCTAGGGAAAGTAAATTTTTTAGCACCTTTGGTGGAAGGATGCTCCAAACATCTCCCCACTGGGTGCTTGCCTCTGGGAATGTGGTGCCAGCCGGGGACAGCGGGTCCAGTTTTTATCCTTGCTGCAAAATGGCTGCACTTTTCCCCAAAACGTCACCTCTAGGCCACAGGTTTGGGAGGAGGATTCCTGGAGGAGTGTGGTCTCCTGTGCATAGTGGGGGGGATGTGCTGAGGAGCCCCAGGAAAGCTCAGGAGATGCCTCAGGAATGGGAGGTACAGGAAACAAGACTGAATCCGGCTGGAAGGATCTGTGCCGCACCCTGGGCACCCCCTGCCACTGTGCCATGAGGATGCAACATTCCAGCTGCACCTCACCTTGGACGTCCACAAAATATGGGGCAGCTAAACAGGGTTAAAATATTCCTCAGAACTGGGCTTGAACCTCCGGGAAAGGAACGTGGACCAGGAGGCAGCAGGAAGGTGCTGGAGGCAGAGCTGGGATCATCACCGAGCCCGCTGTGGCCTGTGGCTTGGAATCCCTGCCTCCCTTTGGGATCTGTGCCATGTTTCACAGGGCTCCTGCAGCAGTTTTGGCCTCCTTGTCTCTAAGCCCCGCTTGTCCCCAGCGTGGCCCGGACCAGGCTGATCCCTGACCCTGGCACAGGCTGAGCTCTGAGCGGAACGAGCTGAGCTCTCCGGGTAAAAATAGCTCATGACCATGCAAATCTGCAGCTGGATATTAATGCAGATGCAAAGAGGTGCTGGCAAAGCTGGCAGAGGAGCCCTGCCCAGCCATTCCCACCTGGAATTTGCAATGCACAGGCTGCTGGCACCTGCTGGGAGGGGGCACATGTTGGGCTGGGTGGCAGAGGCTCGGAGTGAGTGTGTCAGGGTGGTGAGGGGAGGCAGATTCCCTATGGATCACTGGGAAAGCTCCCAGAAGGAGGAAATGGCTCTGAGGAGGGTGACCACCCTTCCCAGCATTGCTCCTGTGGGTGCTGGAGGCTGGCACCCCTGAATCCACCAGTATAAGGATGGGGAATAACAGAGCCCCGTTGTGCTCCTGGCACCAGCCTGGTTCCCAGGGAGCTCTGACCACTCCAAAAATGCCATCCTGGGACTGGGTTGAGCAGCTGCTTGGAGTCAGCTGGGTTCTCCACCCCCAAAATGCCTCGGTGCCCTGTGCCCCCGAGAAAAAGCCATTTGCCGTCACTGCTGCAACCCTGTGCATGTCAGAAATACGGCTCCTGCGGGCACAGCTCCAGTCAGGAAGAGCCAGAGCACTCCACGGGCAGAGAGAGTCATGTGAAAAATGCTCTTGTTCCCTCTTAAGATGCTTGGAAGCAGCCTGAGGGCTTTAGCACTGTGCCGCTTTGGTTTAAGTTTCTCTAATGAGGTTTGCCTTCTATTACTGTCAGGGAACATTTTTCATTGTTGAAGCCACTGTAAATGCAAAGCCTTAAAAATGAGTTTCCATTTCAGATCTGACAGCTCAGCTGCTAATGTAAAATAGAGAAAAACCACAGATCAGGCTGCCTTTTAGTGCAATTAGCCCTCCAAATGGAGCAATTTACATTGGCACACTTGTGTATCTTCCTGCAGAAGGCAGGCAAAAAAGCCTCATTACTTAAGCGCAGACCTTTATGAGCAGAAAGGAGGGGAAGAGAAGAAAAAGAGGAAAAACACACCAGAGCTGGGAGCGCTGGGCTGTGCCTCCTCCCTGCGTGCCGACGTGCCGGGGAGACGTGTGGGGCTGGGCCGGGAGCGCCGGGCTGCCTCTGGATTTGCACATGGAGCTGCCTTCCTGCTGCCTTTGCACATGGAGCTGCTTTCCCAGCTGCATTCCCGATGCCTCTTCGGCTGCACGGGCCCGACACGGAGCCGTGGGCACCTTCCTCGCCATGGGTGTGGTGGCTGGCATGGTTCCATGTGCCACGAGCTCGGTTCCCTCTGCCGCACTCTAGGCTCCCTGTGCCCCATGCGCCGCCATCCCTCCCCTGCCACAGGCCTTGATGGATTAGAGGAGCTCAGCAATTTTTCAGCCCCTGCCAAAGCCTGCAGCGTTCTGCTGTCCTTTTTGTCATGTGTGCAGGTGACTCCACCACGGGGCTGCGCCATGCCCTGGGGATCCTGCGCCACCTTGCCGTGGGGCTGTGCCCCACCCTGGAAACTGCACCGTGCCACACTGGGCTGTGCCCTGCCTTGGTGACCCAGTGTCACCCTGCCTGGAGCAGGCCCTGGGTACGCCATGCCACCTCACCCTGGGGTGGTGCAAGATCCCAAAATGTATTCCCCGAGGAGCTGCCATTTGCTTGTCAGCACCAGCACCATTTGCATCCTCACTCCTCTCTCCGGCTCCCTGCCTGCATCCTCAATAACTACCCAAGGCCACAGCCCTGCAGATCTGGCCTCTCGCAGAATAAAATAAGGTTTCTTCGAGGCCTCAGAGCTCTGATTCCCTCCTTGCTCCAGCCTCCTCCTCCTCCTCCCCTTCCTGGCTCCATCTCTCTGGATAATGAGGTTGGAATGGCTCCATGCAGCAGGTCTGTGAGAAGCCCCTTCCCTGCGAGGGCAGAGCAGACCTTGGGCCCCAATCCAGCTGCTGCCAATTCCAGAAGCCGCTTCATGCATTTATTAATCCCTTTTGCAAGGACAGGAGGGAGGAGGCGGCAGGCAGGAAGGAAGGATGGACAGACAGCGGTGGGGCAGCCTGGGAGCATCCAGGGATGGACACTGCTGGCAGGCAGGGACAGGGATGAGCTGGAGCTGCGTGGGTGGGATGTGCCACTGCTCCAGGCAGGGATAAATCAGAATTAACTGGGCAGCTCCTGAGCTGCTTTGAACTGGGAATGGCCTGGCTGTGCTGGGGGCTCCCTGCCCGCTGGCCCTGCAGAGAATGGGGCTGAGCCTGGCCTGCAGCATTCCGGAATGGCCACTGAGCCCAGAATAAAAAGCCTTTCCACTCCTTCCCATCAGCTGACCTCTCTTCCTGGGCATCCTGCACCCAAATCCATTGCTATTCTCACCTTTCCAGCCTGCAGCATGGGGATTTGATCCATGAGCTGGCTGGAGGTGCAGCAGCCATCCCTGTGGATCTGGCAGGATCAGCCCTGCACCCCCACAGAGAGGTGGAGTAAGAGCGGGTGGTGGTGATGGCTCACAAGCAATTCCAAAGGTCTGCACTGCTCCCTTTGGCCTCCAGACCTGTGTCCCAGCCCCAAAGGATCCTGTCAGTCTGACACCACACATTTCCCACACGCCTGCACTGACTGGCACCAGTGACACCACCTTCCCCCCGCTCCTGTGACAGCCAGCCCTGAACAAGGCTCTCCGTGGCACTGCCCGGGATGCATGTCAGGCCGACCTTTTCAAACAGCAGCGTGACACCAGCCTGCTCTGCTCACCTGAAACCTCCCCGCTGCTCATCCCTGCCCTGGCAGCTCCACATCCCACTCTTGCCACCTCCTGCTCCCTGCCCTCACCTTCGACACCCGCAGAAATCACCTCCTCATGTCTGCCAGCCAGACCCCAGCGGGAGGACACAGCCTGTCCTGGGCCACCCATCCCAACCCCCCCTCCCCGGATGCCGCAGGTGTCCAAATGCTGCTTCCCATTGTCTCCCCCGTCGTTTTGTCCCTTTGCAAGGCTGGAAATGAGCCGCTTCCCGTCCCCATTGCCGCGTTATCGCCGCTTTCATTCTCTACAGCCGCTCGCACTTTTGTCTGACGCAGCCCACTTTTCTTAACAGGCCTCTGCTCTCCTGATTGAGGGATTGTCTCCTTGGGTGGCTGGCAGAGTATTCTTCACAGCTTGGAATTATGATTCAAATTTCTCCGTTTAAATGTGCTCTTCCAGCTGATTCAGCTGCTGATTGTTTCCAGAGTGGCGGAACCGGCCTGCTCGATGCCGGAGCATGTTCGGCGTCAGGGGGGCTCGGCTCCAGCCACGCCGTGGCCGCTCGCACCTGAGCAGCCACTGCTTTCCAGCTCAGAGATCAATTCCTCTTTATCTGCCAGGAGCGGGCTGATCTTGGCTTCCCTGTGCTGCCTGGAACTGTTTTTTTATTGAGGGTATTGATTTGGCCTCTTTGTATAGCAGTGAGTGTGAGATGCTGGCAGGACATGAGATTAGCAGAGTGCTCCCACTGTCCCTCACCCGCCGGGCAAGAGGCATTTCAGGAGTGCTGCTATTGCTCCCAGCGGGTCTGGCTATGTCACCTGGAGCAGCCTGGCCTGCAGGGACACCTCCCACTGTCGCAGGCTGCTCCCAGCCCCGTTGAACCCGGCCTGGACACTTTCAGGGATCCAGGGGCAGCCACAGCTGCTCTGGGCACCCGGGGCCAGGGCCTGCCCACTCTCCCATGGTACAATTCCTTCCCAATATCCCATCCAGCCCCGCCCTCTGGCAGTGGGAAGCCATTCCCTGTGTCCCTCCATTCCTTGTCCCAGTCCCTCTCCAGCTCTCCTGGAGCCCCTTTAGGCCCTGGAAGGGGCTCTGACCTCTCTCTGGAGCCTTCTCCTCTCCAGGTGAGCACCCCCAGCCTGGCTCCATGGCAGAGGGGCTCCAGCCCTGGGATCATCTCTGTGGTCTCCTCTGGACTCACCCAGTTCATGCTACAGCTGGCAGGGGCTGCTTCTCCTGATGTTTTATTGATGCCCAGAGGTCATCAACACACTGACAATGGGGACAGGTGTCAACACTGATGTCAACCCGATCGATCCTGAGCCCTGTTTCCCCAGCCTTCACTCCAAAGACTCCCAAAATCACTGACGGCTCACTCTCACATCCCTAGACCTGAGCCAAAGCAGTGTCCAGCCTTCCCCGAGGGCTTTGCAGCTCTCTGGGGCTCCCCACCTCAATGTCTTTAGACACTGTCGGTCTCTAGGTGACACCTGGGTCAGGATCCCCCACTTGCTGGTGGCCTGCTTGTGCTCAGAGCCAGTATAGAGCCAAAAGAGCTCCCTGGCACTGCCATGGTCCTCCCAATCCTCTGGCCCCAGCAGCCTCCCATTGCCTGTGATTACTTTTGGATCCTCACTGTGCCCTCTCCAGCTTGGTTTTTTAGCTCTTTCCTTCTGTAAATTCATCCCTGTCCTCCCCAGGCTGAAGTGCTCCACACACCAGAGCCATCAGCCCCTGCCTGCTCCAGCCCTTGGTGCCCCGGGCACTGCTGGAATCCTGTCTGAGGGATTCAGGATCCTGTCCTGTGCCATGGGCACTGCTGGAATCTCTTCCTGAGGGATCCAGGATCCTGCCAGGAGCTGAGGGGCTGTGGGGGTGACAGCCCTTTCCCAGAGCTCTGGGATGAGGGAGGGGACAGGCTGACAGCAGTGTGGGGGGGCACCATGCATGCCCGAGTGCACTGGGCTGCCTGGCTCAGGAAGTGCTTCCCGTGCCTTTTGTGTAATTTATGAGGGCTCCTCCAGCAGCACAGCCTGGGAGAAGGGTGGGAACAGGATGAGGCATCAGGCAGGGCTGTGGGATAAGGATGGAGATGGGATGTGGGACAGGGATGGGGTGTGGGACAGGGATGGGGTGTGGGACAGGGCACTCAGCTGGCAGCGCCCAACTCTCCGCATTCCTTCACATGGAGCAGACTGAGGATGGATCCGTCCCTCGCCTGGTGCCAAACCCAAGAATTCTGAGCTAAAACCAATTCCATGTACACGGCAAGGGGCGGCTGCATTTTTCATGAGACAGATGAGCAAACAAAACAAGGCTTTTCCAAGCGGGAAGAGCCAGCCCTGCCGCTCATGGTCACTAAGCAGATGAGCGAGGAGCAGCTCTGACAGCCCATCGTGTTCCCGGGATCCACGCGCCGGATCCGGCCTCGCTTCCCAGCCTCCAGCCAGCTTTTCACACCAGCAGTGACTGCGGTGGCCACACCAGGCTCCCAGGAGAGGGGACAGCGACACCGGCACGCTCGGCTCGCACATCCCTCTGCTTCCCTGCTCCTGACATTCCCCTTGCCTCACTCCCCCCAAACCGGCTCCAGCACCAGCAGCTCCTCCCGAGGGAAGACTGCTGGACTTGTTGCTCGTGTGTTTCCTTTTTTTTTTTCCCTCCTGATTTTGAACACAATTAATTAAAACCCGGTGATGGTGTCCCAAAAGACGTTGTGGAAAAGCAGAAAGCTGGGAGCAGCCAGGCGTCCAGGCAGCCCAGGGATGCCCCTCTGTGTTCCACCACGCTGGGGGACACAGGCAGAGGGGCTGCAGGGTTCAGCTCCAGGGTGGTGCCACCAGTCAAGGCAGAGGGACCCTGCCAGTGTCCACCCAGCCCTGGCAAAGGATGGAGCCAGGTCCCAGAGCTCCCAGGGTCTCCCCAGAGCAGCAGGGCTTTGCTGAAATCTCCAGCCATGGCACAAAACTGTGATTTAATCTGGATGTTAGGAAAAGGTTCTTCCCACAGGGGTGGTCAGGCACTGAACAGGGAATGGCCATGGCCTCAAAGCTCCAGGAGTGTTTGGGCAACGCTCTCACGCACAGGGTGGGATTGCTGGGGTGTGTGTGCAAGGCCAAATCCATCAGGATTTGGGCTGATGATCTCCATGGGCTCCTTCCAGCTCAGGATACCCTGTGATTCTATAATTCTGTGGCTTGCCAGCCCTGCGGAGCAGTCAGGACCGTCCCTCTGGGATGTGGTGACAGGCAGGCCAGCGGCTGAGTAACCACCGCATTCACCGGGCTCAAACCTTTGATTTTGGAGCTGTCTAGACGGGAGCCCCATCAAAGCCCAGGAGCTGAGGGAGAGCACTTGAGAGGCACCTGGAGAGAGCGCTCAGCACAGCTCCTGCTCCTCAGAGCTGCATCCAAAGCCTGACTCACAGACTAATGAGCAGCTTCCCTAACAACTGCTAGAATTGCTGCCAGAGCCCCAGGTGAAGGGCTGGGAGCTTGGGAAGGGACCTGGCAGGTTATTTTTTCCTGCAGAAAGAGGGGATTTGGGCCTAGGTCTCCATGGATGGGATGGAGATGTTCTCCAGAGTGAATGGGACGGGTTTGTGGGGGGATGAGGCTGTGATGTGGCTCTGGCATGTGTCCAGACAGGGCACTGGAGGGTGTGGGGTGACTTCACCCTCCTCACTCCTCCCCTTTATTCAAAGTGAATCCATGTTTTCATGATAAATAGGAACCAGAGTCACAGAGCCAGAAGGAGCTGATGGGACCCCATCCCTCCTCTCCTGGTGTGTGCCCAGCACCATTCCAGGAGAAGAGCCTGCTCCATCAATCCAGTGGGGCAGGAATCCCTGGGAGCCAGCTTGAGGGATCTTGTCCCAGCCAGATCCAGGGCATCCCAACCATTGTGGGATAATCCCACTGCAGCTTGGGCCATTCCAGCTCTGCCAGCAGCACTTGATCCATTTGGAGCACTGGGAGGAGCTTGGCTGAGCTGGGATTTGGGGTCCCTGCTCTAAAATCCATGCTGGGTGCTGGGAGAGGTGCCATGCCTGCAATGGGAACCTCCTAAGCCCTGGGACCAGGACACATTCCCAGCCCAGGATGTGTTCCCAGCTGGCAGCACCTCCAGGGTGCACATTCCCCGTGGGTGTCCCAGCCTTGGGTGCCTTTCCTTCATCCCAGGGGCAGCACCAAGGCGTGGGTGGCTGGGAAGTGTGTGCCCAAGGAGCCAGCCCTCCCCAAAAGGCTGTGATGTGGCTACATTTGGGGCTGCTCTGCTGTCACCTCCTCACCAGGGGACAATCCCTCTGAGCGGGCGGTCCCCAGAGAAGCAGCGCTTTGCTCCTCATGCTGGCAGATGGTCAGGGAATTTTCCGGGGAGGTTGGAGTGGTTGTGGGGACCAGCGGTTGTGGGTGAGTCTTGTGGGTGGCAGCAGCCAGAGCAGGGAGTGTCATGGGCACCCCACTGTGCCTTGCACAAGCTGGGGACACCCCTGTGGGCACCCATGCCAACTGAGGGACATCCTGAGAGTCACAGAAACCTGGAGTCTTCTCCTGCCTCCTCTTCTGGGGGTGCAGAGGTGCCACCTCTGTAGTGGAGTGCTGTGCTCGGAGCCCTGGAGGCCCCGAGGACACCTCCCAGTGTCACCAGAGCAGATCTGGGGAGGCCCTTAGCAACAAGGAGGTGACTTCGTGCCCATTCGGTGGGAAATGGAGCTGCTGGAGTCAGAGTAAATAATTAAAGCTGGAAGTGCGGAGGAGAAAGCCGAGATAAAGGAGGCAGCTCAAGCAGAAAACCTGGGATTCGCTGCCGTCAGCTCTCCCTGGCACGGCCGCCCTGGGGGCTCTTCCTGCTGTGTCCCCAGCGTCCCCCCCTCCCCGGCCATGCATCTGCCATCTCCCACCCCTTTTCATGGCCTGGCTGCTGGTTTTCACACCCTGCTGGTGTTGCTGCATCTTGGCCCATCCATCCATAATCCCCTGGGGATCTTCCAGGGCAGCCACCACGATCAGCCTTCATCCTCCTCCTCCTCTTCCTCATCCTGGCTGCCCCGTGGCCCAGGGAAGCCCCTTCCCACATCCGTGCCGGTTGATCTGCCTTGTTTTGCTGCTCCCTCCTGTGCTTCATAAATGTCAACTTTTTTCCTCTGACAAAGAAATTTTGTGGTAATGACTCTTTGTGCCACTTCTAAATCCCCAATTACATAAGGAGCAGCAGCACAAAGCCATTCCCTTTGGTGGAAATCTCCGCGTAATCCCTTTTCCAGAGAAGCAGCCCGCCAGTGACACGCTTCTAACTCTTTGTTTGTTCTTTTGGATCAAATCTAACTGATTGCCGTGACTAATTAACTTTCCCTTTCTTCGGGCCTCTGTTGTCTTAATTAATTTCACAAATGCTTCGTTCCCAGCTCTCAGCCAGCTCCCAGGCTCGGTGGTGCAAAGCACCGGCAGCAGCAGCGGGGCCGTGCGAGTGCCTCTGGGGCAGGGCTGGCCTTGCTGCCAGTGGGGTTCCACAGCAGCCAGGGCCACCCTGAGACATCCCCAGTGCCACTGAGCCCATGGGTGGGCTGTGGGGACCCCGGAACTGCTGCTGGGATGTGGCTCGTTGGAGGTGTGGATGGACCCTCTCACCTGGTCCTGGGGCTGCTCCTTGGGTAGGGTTTAATCAGCTCCTTTCCACTTCCAGCTACTGCCAGATCATAATTGTTGCCTGGGGTACTTTACCCTGTCCTGCAAGGCCCCCCTGAGTCAACACCCAAGTGGGAAGAAATCCAGCCCATAAGTTTTAGATTTTTAAGGGTTGGAAGGGACCTTGAACATCATCTCATCCCTGCCATGGGCAGGGACATCATGCGCTAGATGGGGTTGTTTAAGGCCTTCTCCAGCCTGAACAGGGATGGGGCATCCACAGCCTCCCGGGGCATCCTGTTCCAGGGCCTCATCATCCTCACAGGGAAGAATTTCTTCTTCAGCAAAATTCCTAAAGTGAAGCCTGGTCAAATCCTGCTGCCAAGTAGGATTTGGTGTGGTAACATCCTGTCCTGTTCACTTCCTGCAGGATCCTGGCATGCTGGTCACCGCCATGTCCCCCCCAGCAGCCACTCCAGGAACCCCCAGCATCACTTGGATCTGTATCCCACGTCCTACAGTGATGGGCACACAGATCTCAGGAACAGTTCTGTGCCCTGGATGTGGATCTCAGGAACAGTTCTGTGCCCTGGATGTGGATCTCTCTGCAGTTATTCCCCCAGGCTGAGTTTTTCCTAGACAAGGGTTGAGTGCAGCTCTCAAACCCATCCAGATGGCAGCACAAAGGAGCTTCACGAAGACGCTGCATTACACAGGGCTGATGGCAGAATTGAGATCTTATCTGCTGCTTCCAGCAGCCCTTGTGGTGGCTCTTATCAGCCCTTTGCTGTCTGGGGTCTGCCCTGGCTGAATAAACATCGCAGCTCTTCCACTCAAAGGCTCTCAGCTGTGGAGTGCAGCAGTGGATGCTCGGTGGAGATAAAGGGCAGCGGCCTGGCTGAGATCCCTGCCAGCCTTCCTGTGCCCCAGAAGTGGGGCTGGTGGCCCTTCTTGCTCCACAGGGAGGGCTCTGCTCCATGGGAAGGCCTCAAACCTTGGGGGAAGCTGGGGGAACACACTTTGGGCACTGCTCCAGCCCTTGATGTGGCAGAGTTGTGTGGCCACCATGTCCCATGGGACAGGGCCATGAGATCCTATGACAGGACAAGAGGGGATGGCCTCAGGCTGGGCCAGGGGAGGCTCAGGGTGGGCATCAGCAGGAATTTCCCCATGGAAAGGGAGCTCAGGGATCAGGAGGAGCTGCCCAGGGATGTTTGAAGTCTCCATCCCAGGAAGTGTCCAAGGAAGGCCTGGAGATGGCAATGAGTACTCTGAGCTGGGGACAAATGGGGATGAGGCACAGCTTGGTCCTGGAGGCCTTTTCCAACCTCAGTGACTCTGTTATTTGCTGTTCTGTTAGATTTTCCCCTGCCACAGGCACGACTGGCAGAGCTTCAGCATCTTGGAATCAATAGTGGCACCCCCCAGGGGGGCGAGAGGGGCCAGGCAGAACATTGTGAGCTCTGGATCGGGGATGAAGGGGTGACCCTGTTTGCCTTCAAGGCCTCTGGTAGGAAATGAAAGATCTGGAGAAAATCCAGGAGCTCGGAGGAGGTGCTGAGGGAGCCAATCACCCCTGCAGGTTCTGGGAGCTCGGAGGGATGGTGCTGTGGGAAGCACGAGGCATTACTGGAACAGCGGATGACTCCTCCCAAAGGCTGCCAGCAGAAATCAGCCCCTTTGCAGAGGGTGCGTTGAAACCCATCTGCAATTAAGCCCTGGCAGTGCTGCTGTGCTTCCCCAGGGTCAGGCAGCCTGCAGAAATCCAGGAGCAATCGCTGCCGTTCCCAGCGGATTCACCTGGAGCAGCACCCAGCCCTCACCCCGGGATCAGACACTGCTGCCTGCTCGCTCCCTGCTTGGAGCTCGGAGCTGAAAGTCTTCTGTCACCTCACAGGGGGAGCCGTGGCCCTTGGGGACAGCAGCTCCCAGCCCTGGCTCGGCTGGGCTGCCAGCAAACGGGGGCTGTGGCTTCACAACAAAGAGCCGAGGACAAATTTGAAAAGATTTGGTCTCCCTTTGTAGAAACCTTTGATTAAACTCTCGCAGCCGGGATTGAGCTGGTGCTCATCTCCCTGGCCTCCCACCCCCTCCTACTTCTTCATCTCCCTCTCTTCTGCCTTTTTGCCTTGCCTCTTTTTCTCCCTTCACTTTGGAAGGGAGCAGATCAATAAATAAATAAACCCACAGAAATGTTATTTCTCCGGCGAGAGGTGCCTTGAAGTTCATCAGAAATAACAACCCCGACCTCCTGTGCATGCGCAGGGCAGGGAGAAGGGATGTGATTATTCCCTGGGGAAAAAACAGCAGCACAACATGTTGGACCTGTTCCGAGGGCGCCGGGATGACAATTTACCAGCAGCCTTTGAGCTCTCACTCAGTGGCTCGAAGAGTTTTGACATGAAAGGGCCACCAGTCAAATGAACGGAAGGATCAACTTGCAGGATTAAATGTCCTTGTCACCAGCCCATCAAAACATGGCATTATTTTGGAGGGACGGATCATTCGGAGGAGTTCACAGCAGATTAAACCTGAGGTTCCAGGGGATTTTTGGCCGGTGAAATGGCCGTAGGTGGCACCAGTGCTGCAGGAGCATGGGGTGGCTGCGTGTCCCCAGGAAGAGAAGGATCCACCTGGCCCTGCGGGGAGCCCCAGCCATTCATCTGCCATGCAAAGGAGCATGCAAAGCCCTGGAGTTCCTCCCAAATCGACCCAAAGCTTCCTCCAGAGATGAGGGAACTCAAAACCCAGAGTTTATAGCGAGTGGTGAGATGAGTCACGATCTCAAGGCTTTCATCTTTGGGCTTGACCGTCCCAAAATGGCCACAAATGGGGAGAGCTTGCAAAGTGGACGGTGCTGCAGACATTCCTGGGAGAACACACCCACCAGCAGAGACACAAGGCTGTTTGGGTGCATTCCTGAGAGCAGACATGTCCCTGTGTCCCACCAGGGACTCAGGGCCCCCAGAGCACAGACCCGCGGAGCAGAGCTAGAGAATGAGGGCTCTGTGTGGGACACAGCCCCAGCCCCCCAGCCCTCCAGCCCCCTTCCTCCCTTCCTCCGAGTGGGGGTGAAGGTAGAGAGGACCCTCCTGGTCCTTGTCGCACCCCAGAATGCCACAAGTGAGCTCTGGGTGTGTTTGGGCCAGTGAGGGAGCAGATTTGGGGAGGGGAGTGTCTGCCAGCACATCCAGCACGTGGCAGTGCCAGTGAAGACCCACGGGGCAGCAGCTCTGGACCTGGAGTGGGAACAAGGGATATCTTGGTTCTGAAGAGCTCGACCAACTCCTTTCCAGGTGCAGGTGTTAATGGGGGCTCTGCTTGGATGAAAGGGAATGGTGCACAGGAGTGGGGAGCTGATCTGAGTCCCTGGCAGGGGCTGGCAGCAGAGGGAACATTATCCAGTCCTTTCCTAGGGGAGATGTCTCAGTTAGCAGCTCTTGCTGTCAGTCAACGAGAAAATCCTGGTGCGGAGAGTCCAGCCCATGCCCCGCTCCAAGGAGTGCTGCTGGCAGCAATTCCTGAACGTCTTCCATGAGGACTGAGCCCAGCCCATGGGAAGGGTCAGAAGGAGCTCTCCTGTCCAGCAGTGAAATGCTGGCTGTGTTCGGGAGAGAGGAGCAGGGTGGGAAAAGGAAGTCAGAAACTGAAAAATTCAATATATGTGAAATTCACAGTGAAGGGACAGTGGAGGTGGAAGGGATCAGCCTGGGGAAGGCCTGGTCAAGAAAAGCTGTGGCCTTCTCATTCCTGGAAGTGTCCAAGGCCAGGCTGGATGGGGCTTGGAGCAACCTAGTCCAGTGGAAAGTATGGAACCATGTCAGGGGGTGGAATGAGCTGAGCTTTGAGGTCCTTCCGACCCAAACTATTCCATGAATCCATGAGTCCATGGCCTGTATATGGTGTTGTTTGAGCCTGCCACACAGAACCCCCCTAGCCAACAGGAAAATCCCTCACAGGGTTCCTGGAGAGCCCTGTGGGTTGTACCCAGCAGCTTTGAGCAGAAAGAGAAGGAGGATTTTAGAGGTGACCTTTTCCCTGACTTAGTCCCATCCCTCTGGGAAATCATTTGGGGAGGTGGGGTGTCAAGCAGCATCTGCAGGCGGTGTGTTTTCAATATCCTTTCTGCAGAGGAATTCCACGTGGCCAGGCCAGCTGGTTCCAAAGCACTTCCCCGGGGTAATTTACTGCCAGGAGCACTGCAGAGCCCGCACGTCCCTCCTGTCCCCTCCCCGAGCCATCTGCGGGGCACAGAGCACTCAAACCCCAGCACTCGTGGTCCCCAGGAGCGTGGGACATGGCTGGGGATGGTTTCCTGCAGCCAGGCTGATTCCAGCTGTGCTCCAGGTGCTGCGGGACACCTGGATCTGTGCTCTGACCTAAAATCCAGCTGAGCTGCTGGAGCCGCTGCCTTTGCCCTGCCCCTGACTCCGGCTGCACCCTGCAATCCCAGCAGCCGGGATGGGACCCGTGGCACCCGGCAAGGCTCACGTCCACACGGGCGGACAGCAGCCAAAGGGCAGGGAAAGGGCTGGATGAGGAGCAGGAAGGCTGGGAAGGGCAGGGAGAGCAGGTCCGACCAGCACAGGGAAACAGCGTGGGGCTGCTCCGGGTCTGTGCTGCAGGCGGGCTGTTCCCTGCCTGCTCTTATCACGGCTTCCCCAAATAACTCCTGGGACTGCTGCACGAGCCCTCCAGTCCACGGGGATGGGAGCTGAACTCTGCTTGCGTCTGCTTTGAAGGGAGAAGGGCTGGAGAGCCAGTTAAGGCTGGCGAGCGCTTTGCAGCATCAAAGGGTGGCCTAAGCTCCTCTCTGCTCCCTCTCTATCCTGCCCAGCTGGTTTTGGAACCTCGGGGATGATCACAGCCCCCTCCTCCACAGCTCCTTTTAAAGAGCTTTGGGTCCCTCACTGCAGGGAGTTTGTGGGAAATGCTCAGTCTGGTGTTTGCAGCCTCCGTGTCGCTGGAAAGGTGCATCCCACAGGGATGGCATGATGAGGTCCCTGAGGAACGATGCCACTGGAGAAACAGGAATCCTCATCACAGAATCCCAACCTCGTTTGGGCTGGAAGGGGGCTTAAATCTCATCTTGTTCCAAACCCTGCCATGGCAGGGACACCTCCCACCATCCCTGGGTGCTCCAAACCCCGTCCAGCCTGGCCTTGGACACTGCCAGGGATCCAGGGGCAGCCACAGCTGCTCTGGGCAACCTCCCATCCCTCCCATACAGGCCAGGCTTCATCCCATTTCCATGAGTAAAAACAAAACCAAACAAAACAAAGCAGGAGGTGAAAGATGTTCAGGGTGCACGTTACCAGATTACAGAGCATTCTTCCATTTTCCACATTCCAGCAAGGAGAGGGAAGAGCAGCAGCGTTTCCCGCTGACAGGCAGCGCCAGCCGTGGCACAAACATCTCATCTGCGCCTGGAAAATGAGGCTGTGGAACCTGGAAATGAGGCAACTGTCCATTAGGCTGATGTGACATTAATGCTGCACGTCCTGGAGACCAGAGTGCCCATGGTGAGCCTGAGAGCAGGGGGACGAGCAGGGACTGCCACAGCAGTGTGGGGGCTGCTGGGACAGCCCCAGATGTGGCACCTCACCCCTGTTCTTAACCTGGCTGCATTCAGGGTGTCCCCCAAAGCCACCCCCCAAAGCTCTGCTCTTTCACAGCACTGCTGGAGTGGCAGTAAATGAAATACTATTGCCTGATTACAGTCAGGATATGGCTCTAAATTGACTGGTTTATAGTCCTGGGTAATTTAATTTTTTCCGTCAGTGAATGGGCTGCCATATGCCCACAGCCCTCGCTCGGATCCCGGCACAGCTGCTCCCAGAGCACAGCTCCTGTCCCCATTCCGGAGCTCTGCCACGCTCTGCCCCTGGAGTGCCTTCCTGCAGGAAATCCCTGCCCCAGAGGGTAGAAAAGCCACCCAGAGACTCCCCAGGGAATCCCAGACCTGTGGGGGGACAGTCCAGCAGTGGGTGCAGGGTCTGAGGCTGGAAGTGTCCCAGTAAGGATGTAAATGCTGGAATGCACCCAGGGCTGCTGGAATGCCAGGGAACTGGGACAGAGGCTGCATTTTGGGCTGTACAATCCTAAAAAAGCCTCTGGTTAGGCACTGATCCAGCTCATCTCCCTGCAGGCATTGCCACCCTCCCAGGGCAGCATCCCCAGGGCTTGTGGGGAGCCAGCCTGGCTCAAAACTCTGCTGACAGCAGAAGGGTTTTTGGCAGGCTCCAGTCCTATGGAAACTGGGATGGATGGTGAGGAAGGAAAGCAGCAGAGGGGAGAGACCCCCTCAGAGCTGTGCTCAGCCCTGCTCAGCCTCACTGCACTGCAGGGCTCCCCCTGCCAGTGCCTCAGCAGGATTCGGGTCATTCTCTCCTCAGTGGCCTGGCTGTGTTTCTCCAGCCATTCCCATCCACCTTCTGGCTCAGTGGGATCCTCTCTCCTCCCTGGGATTTTGAGCTCTTCCTCAGTTTGGTTTTGTCTGCAGATCTCAGGGATGTGTTATTTAGGAGAGCGGTGTCTCTCTGCTTCCAGCCAACACCGCTTGGGAATATCACTTTTGTTTCTGCATTAAAAAAAATTCCTCTACATTTCTGCAAACTTCATGATTTTTCTCTGATTGTTTTTTCACTCAATTGGGTGAAAACATTTTATGTGACACCAGTTCTAGTGCAAGTTCTGTGAAGAGGGAGTCCCTGGGGACACCCTGCTTCATTCTAGATGCTTTGCCTCACCTTGGGAATGCTTCAAGACACACCATGGGATGCACCCAAGTCCCAAAACTTGCTGAAAAGACTGTGGGAAATTTCATGGACAAAGGTTTTATGGCTCACTCCACATCCTCTGCGAAGGCAGACAGCACATGGCATCTCTGATACTTTCACAGCCAGTATCAGGCACAGGTAGCTCCACCCTTGGAGCAGGTCTGAGTGAGGTCACTGAGGACATTCCCACCTCAGTGGCTGTGCAGCACTGGAATCTCTCAGTTCCCTGTGTCCATGGCCTCTGGGGCCCTCGGGAAAACCTTCTGGTGATGCCTTCTGAGTCAGAGAAGAAAAAGCGATGAGTAAAATTTTTGTCCTAAAGCTGTGAGACCTTTAGGACTCAAAGCTGTTTTCACAAGTGCCCTGAGGGCTGTGAAAAATTCCAAATATTGCTTTGAAACTGCAAAGTCCCTGCAAGTCCCTCACAGCTGCTGCTTCTGTTTACTCTCTGTGCCAGGATTATTAAGGGAGGTGTTGGACAAGCAAAGCCAGCCCTGCTCCCTGGAGTTCTGGCATGGCCTGATGTACTGTCCTTCATCCCCGGCTTTGAGGGTGGGCAGTGCGTGGGCAGACATCCATGTCCACATGGATAGAGGTGTAGACAAAGTTCCTGCAGTGCCTGAGGCTCTTCTGGGCAGGATGACCATCCCTGTGCCAGTGACCATCCCCAGGGCTATCTGGGGGTGAGCAATGCCTGGCACTGCTGTTGTCCATGGGACAGTGTCTGTGTAACCCCTTTCAGGATCTTGGAGCCACCACGTTGCTGTGGGAATGTGTCCTGTGGGAAGACGAGCTCAGCATCTGCCTTTCCTCCACATGGAATGGTTTGGGTTGGAAGGACCCTTAAAGCTCACCTCATCTCATCCCACCCCCTCCCACGGGCAGGGACACCTTCCACTGTCCCAGGCTGCTCCCAGCCCTGTCCATCCTGTCCTGGAACACCTCCAGGGATCCAGGGGCAGCCACAGCTGCTCTGGGCACCCTGTGCCAGGGCCTGCCCACCCTCCCAGGAAACAATTCCTTCCCAATATCCCATCCAACTCTGCCCTCCCTTCTCTGCTCCAGCCCCACAGGAGTCACTGAGCACCCGTGGCCTTCCTTAGAACCTGCAGCCCTGCCTCTTGCCATCCCTGCCTCCCTTGTGCCAGGGCAGTGCCGGGAAGCTGCCAGCTCCGCCAGGCTCATTAATGTGGAGCGCGTGTGTGCCCCACTCCCTGCACATCGATCTGATAAATGAGGAGCTGCTGATGGTATTTTCTACCCTTTTAAGTGTTAAAATAACATTTTAGTGAAATATGAGCAGGTCAGAGCTGAGCTGCCCCCTTTCATCTCCCGGCACAAAGCAGCTGGATGGGAGGGAGCTGGCACTGGTGAGCACGTGTGCTCCCACATCCACACAGGTGCTCCCAGAACCTGGGATAGGTGGGTTTGGGGTGCTGCAAGCAGTGCTCAAATGTCTGGGAGAGGATTGGGGTCAGTATAGGTGTGCAGGGGTTGGTGTTGCCCCTGTGCCCAGCCCTTGGCACAGGACAAGGAGGAAAACCCATTTCCATCCACACCACAGTGAAAATTCCCACACGTCCAAAGCTCTTACAGGAGCAGAGGCTTTAGTTTTCATGGTTTCTCCTTGAGTCTTTCTGGCTCTTCTCTCTGCAATTCCTTTGTGGAAATGTCATGGCTTGGTTTGAGGATTGGGAAGATGAAATTATGTCCTTGAGGTCCCTGTGCATTCCAACCCATCCCTGCCTGGTGAGGAGGTGAGGGCTGGATACAAGGGAAACCAAACCCCATGTGAAAAATGGGGGATTTCAGCCAGTTATACTAATCAAGAAAATGGATTGGATAGGGAAAAATAGGGAAATGCTCTCTGGACTGTGAAATGATTTGCTGGAAATTGGAGTGTGTCACTGGCAGCTGCTCCTGGTGGAGTCCCCGGTGTTGGGAAGAGAACTGGGAGCAGCAGCAGCTTTGGCAGGCCCTGGGGGATCGTTCCCTGCACTGGTGGCCCGACCTTCCTTGTCTGGGGGATCCAGCCCTTTGCAGGCCTGATGGATGAGCGGGATCAGGCGCCTGGAGGGGATGGGAGCCATTTTCACCCCTGCATAGGAGAGGTTCCTTCAATGCCCAGGCTCATCCCTGGGGCTTGCCTGGAGCCGCCTTGGGCATCCTTCCCTTTCTCACCCCACACACCCTTCCCTTCCCCATCCCATAAACACTTTCCCTGTGCATCCTTTCCGTGCCCATCCCATCCATCCCTCCCCTGCCCATTGAATACATCCTTTCCCATCCCATCCACCATTTCCCTGCCCATCCTGTGCCTCCTTCGCCTGCCATCCCAGACATCCTTCCCCTGCCTACCCTGTGTCCCTTTCCCTACCCCTCTCCCCCACAGCTCTTTGATTCCCTCCTTCCCCTGCTGCCAGGGGAGCAGTTCCCAACTCATCTTTGCATCCCCTCTCTCCACCCAGCCGAGTCCAGCTCCTCCTCAGGCTCCAGCCCCCCTTTCCACCCTGTTGCCCGATGCCTCTTCCCTCTCCACATCCCTGGAGTGTGATTGCTCCGCGCCCTGGGTGAGAGCAGGAGAAATATGTGCTGAGATGACATTTGGGTTATGCATGATGCTATTAAAATATGATAAGAACGCTATTAACATTAATAATCCTTTTCATTGTATCATTTAGGGAGCAAAACAAGCCATTAAATATTACAGAGTCATTGGGGCTTTGATGGCTTCAGGGAGGGGAACATTTGGCCAGATTTGTCTACACGCACTCTGGAAATCCAACATTATCTCTGGGAAATGGTTTACTCTGGGCTTGGCATCTCTGGGCAGCTCCATGGATCCAGGAGGGTCTCAGATGTGCCGGCTGGGATGGAGGGTCCTGGGCACCAGGTGAGGCAGCAGAGTGGGAGTGACACCCCTGCACCCTTGTTGGAGCACAGGGATCGGGCCAGGATCCCCTGGGAAGGGTGCAGGGGCTGGCTGGATGCGAGGAGGCTCCGATGGAGATTCCTTGTGGTGCCCATACCAGACAGGAGGAGATTGCATGGATTGGGAAGGGCTGCTCTGGCCAGTGCAGGGCTGCACTTAGCTCTGGGTGCCCCTCTTCCACTTCAGTCTCCACTGCCCTCCCCTGCCCCCTTCTCTGGGCGGTCTGTAGGTGTTACAGCAGAGAGGCCACTTGGATTTCCCAACGTTTCCAGCACTGTGCAAGCTGGAAGATCTCAGCTTGGAGCAGGCTGCTGTTTGCACACCAAACCTGCTGCCAGCCCTCCCACACCGCCTCCAAGCTCACTTTGATTTACCCAAACCTCAGCATAAATCTCTTCTCCCTGCTCAGCCCTGAAGCTCATCCATGTGGGAGTTCCCCGGACACTGAAGCATTAGCTCGTAAACGCTCAGAAAGGCACCTCACTCCCCAGCAGCTCCCTGGAGAGGACCAGTTTCTGCATCCCTGATGCTCTGCCTGCCCTGGTTATGTTCAATCTGAGGCCTTGGCAGCACCATCCGTTTTCTGCTCACTTATCTGCTGGGGAGAGGGCAGCAGGGTTCTCTTTTAGCTGGAAAACGCTGCGTTTGGGAGAGCTCCACCGCCTTCCCCAGGGCAGGAACCAGCACCTGCTCCTTGCCCAGCCCATTCCCAAGGTCCAGCCATGCGAAATTCAGGCTGTGAAGGGGCTTGGGATCAGCATCCTGATCCAGTCTGGGAGCTGGGAAACTTTTTGGTACCCACAGGCTCCTCGGTGCTGCTGCTGCTCAGGGTCAGGCTCAGGATGCTGGGCAGGGATCAGGAGCGAAGCCAAGGCCCCTGAGCTGCTCAAATGCCATCGGGACCATTGTTATCCAGATATTTCCCCGTGGTGACAGCAGCAAATGAGGGAGAGAACAGAAAAATATGCCGAGGCTTTGACAGGACTGTCAGAGCCCCAAGTGAGCGCTAACAAGGACGAGTGTGGGCTCTTGAAACAAATCACTGTCATGTTGCAGGCATATCATGGTTTAACACAGCCACCACGAGTCACCAGGAAAGGTTAAAGCAAGAATGGAAGACTCAGTCCTGGGAAATATGTCAGAACCGAGCTGTCCTGGGGACTGATCGCTTCCTGCAGCCAGCACGGCTTCAGGGCCGGAGCCTGGAGTCCTTGGAGCATCCTTGGGATGGAGCTGCCGTGGTGCCCAGTGTTGGGAAGCAACACCCAGTGGATGCGGGCACAGCAGCAGAAGGATCTGCACTCTCGGGGACACCCATTCCCTGTGCCCTGCCCTGAGCAGGAGCTGGAGGAGGCCTGGCCCCGTGCACTGACAGCCAAATGTAAACACAGAACTCCCAACACACCCCCGGGATGCTTCAGGGATGCCACCAGGCAGTTCAGGGATGGCCACACTGCCCAGCAGGCTCTGAGCCCCGTGGTTTGCCTGAAGAGGATTCTCTGGTCTCTCTTGCTGCTGTCCAGGATCCATAGCTCAGGAAGCCTGGAGTGGCTTGGGCATCACGGGGTCGCTGAGTTCCCTGAGGTCCTGTTCCTGGCCACAGCCCTGCTCCAGCTCCCCCAGCCCAGGGGAAAGGGAGAGGGGCCCAACGGGCAGGGGGCTCCTGCTGCAAACTCACTCCGAGCCCAAATCCTGCTGCCCGTGCTCCATGCCAGGGCGGTTACTGGCAGATCTGGATCTCACTCTGTCCTTGGAGGCTGTCAGGGCTCAGGCTCAGCCTGAGCCGGTGTTGGATGCAGGAATCCCCCAGGAACGTCCTCATCCGCCTCTGCTGGGTTCTGTGCAGAGCAAACACCCGCTAATCCGAGCCATAACTCTTTTGGAAGCGTGGGGAATGGAATGGTGGAGGCTGCTCACAGACACCCAGGGTCAGCGCCTGCAATTCACGAGGAGCCGCTCCCGGCACGGAACCGAACGCTCCTCCCCGGGAAAATCATCAGCCAAGGTCACAGCAGCAACTCCGGCTCCGACCTCAGCACTCTGCTCACGCGCAGCCCATTAGGCAAGGAAACATATAACAAACAGCCCCCAAAGATTCCAGCGCCTCCCCAGCTCCTGCAAGGCTCCTCTCTCCATCACCGAGCCTCTCCAGAGCACTGCATCAAACTTTAATATCTCCCTCTCAGTCACACAAAGGCTGGCATGAGCTTGGCCTTTCGTGCTGCACAGCCCCCCGGACCACAGGCCTTCTGCCGGAGCGGAGCACCCGAGGAGAACGTTCCTCTCTCGTCTGGAGCTCCTCATTGCGCTACTCTGCGAACCCCTCAGCTCTGGAGAGCCAGCCCAGCAGCCCCTTCTCCTGCTGGGTAAAACAATTGGGCACGTTGTTAATTAGGCAAATGTTGTTAGGCAGGAGTCTGTTGTAGGAGAGATGAAGGAAAGGCTGACGTGGGAGCAGAACCCACCGGGCTCCTACACCATTCCCTCACTCCTCCATCCTGCCCTATGTGAGATGCTCTGTGCTTCCAGAGGGGAAAGCACACAGGGCCCATTCCCAGGGGTGGAAAACATTGTAGGGAATACAGGCTGCAAAGCAAAAAATATAAAACCATGGAAGGATGTGAAGGAAATGCCTCCAAAATGGCTGCAAGACAGCAATGCTGAACTGCACTGCTGACAGGCAGAGGTTTCCCAGCCTGGAGAGGGCAATCTGGGAGAGTGGCACTGTCAGAATGTTTCCCTACAAGAAGGAGTGGTGTGGAATGTGTAGCCAGGCACTGGCCACCTGTGTGAGAGCTCCCTGTGCCTTCTGGTGTCTGGATTTTCCCCTTGGACAACATGTCCGGAGGGGGAAGACAGGACTCAGACATGCCCTAGGCTAGGCAGGCTCTTCCCAGCCTCTTCCCTGCTTTTGGCCTGTCCAGGGCAGCAGCAGGGAAAGGGCTGGAGTGGATTTAGTCTGTTTTCTGGGATCAAAGCATCCCACTGCAGGAGCCATGTGCTGCAGGGTCCAGTTTCCAGCAGCCTGGAGATGTTCCCAGGTCCCAGCCTGTGCCTCCAGAGCCCACGGCTGCATGGCTGAAGCCATCCCAGAAGCAAGATTCCATGCAGGGAGGGTGTTGCACAGACCCTTCCGGATAAGCCTGGCAGAGTAGACCATTCCCTGCCCTCAGCTTCCATTCCTGCCCTTGTTTTCCATCCCTGGTCTTGTTTTCCATCCTTCAGTCGGGAAGTCTCTGGAGCACACCCACAGCCCATGTCCCAGGCCAGCCATCCCAGCTCCGGCCAGGTCCTGTATCCCACCCTGGCTCCCAGAGAGATGTTTGAACCTGTGGATTTCGTGGTCTGTGGGCACCTCTCCCTGCTGAATGCCATGGCTTTGCATTCCCGAGCTCCAGAGGAGGGCAGCAGCAGGGCTGGGCAGGGCAGGAGAGAAGGGAGGAGTCCCTAAGATTCCCCAGCTGCATCCATCCCCATCTGGGTGCCCGCCCAGCAGCAAAGCATCTGGATTTGTGCAGTTGGCAGAGCAATCCCGTGATCCCAGCGAATCAGAGATTATCGAGGGAGAAAACTCGGGGCTTAAGTGGGATCGGGAGGAGGAGAGGAGGATTTGGAGCTGGCCCGATGGGTTAAGCCACTTGTACCAGCTGAGATTAAGACAGAAGGAGTCTGATTTAGACGGGAAATCTGCTGCACCCCCTTGGAGCCCTGGCCATGCATTCCAGCAGCTCATGGCGAAGGAATGCGACAGCTTGTCCTGAACCAACCCAGCTCAGAGGGCAGGAATGGGGCCTGGAGAGCTCCTTGTCCCTCTCTGGGGCTCCTGTGTGTGGCTGGAAGTGCCTGCACCTCCCTCCTCATGACCAGCATCAGTCTTAATGGCTCCTCACCAGATCCTGCCTCGCTTCCCTCGGGACAAACCCCTTGCTGTGCCTGCAGATGAGATGGAAGGGATTGGCATTTCCTGCTTCCCTTTCCCACAGGCACCCATCTCCAGTACTGCCATAGCTCCCACAGCTCCAGCCCTGTCCAAGGGACACCTCCATGCTTGCCTGCCTCTTTCCCTGCTCCGAGGGGTGCAATTCCCTTATTGTCTTGTAATTCTACCTGCCAGGAAGGGCAGCTGAATCCAGCCCTGAATCCCATGGAGATGCTCCACTGCCCAGGAGTGCCACTGTTTCCCAGGATCTCTGCTCTCCTCTCTCCTGGTTGCAGAGCCAGTGGAAGCCCCCAGCCCCACCGAGCTGGTCTTTACTTGCTGTGAGATCCCTGCTGGGATCAGGATGCCACTCCCGTTCGAACCTGGCATGGCACAGATGGCTCTGGAGCAGCCCTGGCTCTGGAAACCTCCTCCATCCCAACGGGAGCCGGGACCTTGGAGCTTTTTCAAGGGTGAGGATGAGATGAAGGAAACCAAAACAGAGGCAGAGATGGGAGACAGGGGCTGGAAGCAAAAAGAGCAGTCAGGAATGACAGCCCCTCCTGGCACTTCCCTTCCATGCCGCTTCTGAGCCGTGTCCCCCTGGGCTGCGGTGCAGACACGTCTGGGAGTGGGTCCCAGGAGCTTCCCCTGGGTGCTGGCAGAGGGAAGCAAAAGGGACCTTGAGCAGCTGAGAGAGGAGATGTGAAATTGGTCCCTGAAAGCAGCCCTGGTGTCTGGGGGTGGCCGAAGTGGCAACAAAGCCCCACTGGTGGCCACCATCGCCAGGCAAGCACAGCCAGAAGCCAGCCTGGAGCCTGGACTGCCCTTCACGCCCTCTGGATCCCAGCAGGAGACCCCCGTGTGCCACTGGAGGAGGCTCTGGGTGGCAATTCTCAAACGCAGCCCTCGGCTTCCTTTTGGGCTCCCTGTGCCCCGGAGGGTGGTGAACCCCCTCAGCCAGGTGCACTGGCACTGCCAGGCTCTCAGGAGCTTGTGGAGGAGTGCAGAGAGCCTGAGGGCACAAGGAATCCAGATTTTGGTTGGAATGAAGCCCCAGGAGCACAGGGTTGGAGTGCCAGCAGCCCTGAAGGTGCTGTTGGGTCCCCTACAACAAATGGGACCATAGGGACAGAGCAGGGCAGGGGATGGGGCTGGAGCCTGCTTCCCCCCTAAAGGGATGGATTTGCATCCTGCTTGTCCCTCTCTGTGCCCTGGGCATGGAGAGTGGCCCTGAAGGATCCCAGAGCTGGGGGACAGCTGGGCAGGACCTGGTGAGGTTAAACCATCCAGGCCCCATCACATTCCCAGAGAAGTCAGTGCCATCTCCAGCCTTGTGCCGCCCCCTGAGAGGAAAGGGAAAGGAAAAACATCTCCTGAGAGGAGAAGGAAATGAAAAACATCCCCTGAGAGCAGGGGAGCAGGAGCACCAGAGCCAGCAGCAGGAGCTGCACACCCAGAGAGGAAGGAGACCTAATGAGGTGCTTTATTAATTGCATTGTGAACTTTTCCTTTAATGATTCTCCCCGCAACTCCCTCTAGTTAAAGCTAATGGTCTGTAGCATGTTCAGCAGATGGATTATCCAGAGGTGCCAGGCAGCTGGGCCCCGCTGCCAGAGAGGTGCGTTGGGGGCTGCCCGTGGCTCCCAGTGCCCCACTGCCCCTCGGGGGCTCTGCCGGACCCCAGGGGTGCAGGGGGCTGGGACACCCTGTCCCTGCCCCATACTGGTCCCAGTATCTCTCTGGTGTGGGGAATGAGCAGCAGCCAGAGGGGTTCCCCTCTCTGGGAGCCCCAGTTTGGGGCACCTGTGGGCTCTGGTGTCCCATGGCTGTGGGACAGCTGGGTCCCTGTTCCAGGACAGCTTTTCCTGCTCTGATGCTGCACAAGGTGGCCTGGAGATGGCAGGAAGAGGGAGCAGGAGCAGTGGCCCTGGACAGAGCAGGGTGGCACTCAGTGACAGCCACCTCCACTCAGCCCAGGGTGTGCTCTAAGGGTGACAGAGCCTGGTCAAATTCTCTGGGGGTCCAGCCTCGTTGTTCATATTAAAGGACAGCAGATGCTCCCCAAAAGGACCACGTGGCACCAGGCAATGCTGGTGCCCAGCCCCTGAGAGCAGCGGGAACCTGTGCTGCCCCATCCCGGGATAACCCTGGTGGAGCAGCATGGCCTTTCGTGCCACCCCAAGGATTTCACAGAGCCTGGTGAGAAAATATTGATTTCCAGCTCCTGAGGAATGTAGGGTCACAGCCACCAGCTGCATTAAGCACTGTGAGCTGTCAAAATGTGTCCAGCCGCTGCCTGCTGGGAGAGCAGGGAGCTGTGAGCCATAAAACCCCACAGGATTCACGATCCAGGGAAGGTTGGGGCCGCAGTGGTGCAGCTCAAGCCCTGCATGGTTCAGGCAGGGGCTGTTCTCCCGCAGCTCTTCTCCTGCTCCATGAGACCCCCTGTGCCTCAGAGCTGCATCCTGCCCTGCATCCCTTCCCTGCCCCTTCGGGCTGCTCTTTTCCCGGGGAAGGTGGGCAGGGGCAGCTCTGGACTCATCCCACACTCCAGGGCCTGTCTGCAGGCTGAGCAGCAGCAGCCAGGGGAATAAATTAGCAGATCCAAGAGGAGCTGGAGGTTTCCACGTGGGAGTTTGTTTCATTTTTAAAGCTGCTGCTGGGGAAGGCTCGGCGCTGCCGCCCGGCCACGTCCCGCTGGTGACTAACGGGGCCGTGTTTGTATTTAGTGCTGGCATTAATTGCCGGTGGGAGATGGGTGAGTGTGGGCTGCGCTCTCCGAGGTGACTCAGCTGTCCCCTCCTCGGCACCGCAGCCTCCGTGCAGTGGCTCTCGTGTGGCTGCGGTGGCCTCAGCTGTCCCCAGCTTGGGGCAGCTCCACGCTGCCCGATGGAAATTCCCTGCCCAGCTCTGGCTGCTGCCACAGGAGGTTGCTCTGCTGAGCCTGCCCTGAGAGGTGAGATGATTTTTCATCTTGGAGCAGCTTTCCTGCAGAGGCAGGAGCCTGTGCTGGGGGTCTTGTGTCCCCTCCCCTGGCTGGAGCTCTCCTTTGGCCGTGACAAAGTGTTTGGACTGTGGAGGTGCCCAAATCCACCCCCATTCTGAGCCAGGAGCCACCTCAGGTAGGGTTTTCCCTTCCATCTGCACCCCCTGGTGCTCCATGCAGGTTCAGGAATGCTGGAAGAGATCTGGGCGATGCCAGGGTCACCTCAGTCCCCTGCAATCACACATCCCACGGTCCCCACGGAGCACCCAGCCTGTGGGGATGGGCTGGATGTAGGAAAGGGATGGGGCAGAACCCCCCAGTCTGCAGCACAGAGGGGCTGGGGGCTGCTGGGGGTTCAGGGAGCCAGCAGAGAGCTGAGGAGGAACAACCTTAGAGCAGGGGAAGTGACATGGGACTGAGGCTCAGGATCCCAACAGATGGGCAGGAGGGTGTTACAGAACTGCATTTCCTCTGCACTGCCTCTCCCCGAGGTCTCTGAGCCTGAAGCCAACCTCAGTTCCATGGAAATGAAGCCTGGGATGGATGTTCAGGTGCCCTCTTGGCCACAGAGGCAGCCAGACCTGCTGCAGGCTGGGGTGGCTGAGGGGTGGCTGCAGGGCAGGGGACAGCAGGGCTGTGGGAATCCATGCCCAGGGATGAGCTGGGAATGGGAGCAAAGGTCAGTGCCCTGGAGGGGTGCCCTGGAGCACGGCTGCTGCTGCAGCCACCCAGAGCCGGGGTGTGTGGGGACCCCTGTGCTCCTTGGAGTTCCTCAGAGACACCCCAGAGCCCTCCTCATGCCCCTTTAGCTCCTCACTCCCCCTCATGAGGGCAGGGAGAGGAGGTCCCATCCCTCATGGGGGGGCCGTGGGACAGCCCTGCAGCTCTGTGCTGAGAGAAGCCCCCCTTCTCTGGGATGGACATTCCCCCAGAGCAGCTTCGTGCTTGAGCTGTGGCCTCAGAATTCCAGCAGCTCCTCCACACGTGGTGACCAGCCCCACGGGACAAACCTTGGCCATGCCAGAGCTCCCAGCAATCAGCTCCGTGTCCCACCGGGGATGCCACCAACCCAGGATGGCCTGGACCAGCCAAACCCTGCCCAGACCTTGGTAGCAGAGCAGTGAAGCCCCCTTCAAGCCCTCTCTGTACAAAGGCAGAGGGAATGGGGGGGTTGTGGCCCAAGGGGCCCTGGATGCGCCTGCATCCCACAAGATCCCCATTTCCTGCCTCTGGAACACAAGGCAGCTGTGTTGTCAGGTTCTTTCCTCCCGTAGCTGGAATTTTGCTGAATGTTTTGTCCTGGATCAGCTGAAAATAGCTCCAGTCACTGTTAACAATTCATTAGCTCGGTTTTGTCGGGGAGCTGCTGTTGCTGCTGCCTCGCGCAGGGGGGGAGCTGCTCTGGCAGCTCCGCAGAGCCCAGAGCTTCCCAAAGGCTGCTGCTCACTGGGGAGAGGCCTTCCAAGGCAATTTCCATGGGCTGCACTTGCCTGACCCCGCTCCTGGCGTTTATAACGTGCTGGATTGTGCAAAGCTCTCCCGTTATCCTGGTGCCTGTCCCAGCCCATTCCCGCCTCTCCTCAGGGACGCTGCTGGAGCTCAGCACAGAACTCTGAGGATTTTGGAGTTTTTGGAGCCTCTCAGTGCGATGCCATCAATTCAGGGATGAGAGCACAGTCTTGGCTGCTGTCCGTCCATTCCCACTCCTTCTGCCACAGTTGATATTTTCCCTCCTCCAGCTCTGTGTCTTCCCGTTTCCCGCATGGGGAGCAGGGGTTTCATTACCAGCAGTGTCCTTTCCTGGCTGCCCTCGTATTTATGGCAGTCCTTCTTTTTTATAGCCAATTTTGTAGAGTGCCCAGCAGTTAGCTCAACTGCTTCCTTTCATTTCGGCATTATTGCCAATTTCCTGTTCCACGGGCTAAATTTATCACTTCTTTAATTGTTTGATAACTCCAGGAACCAGCTGAGAGTCACCCCGCCCTGTGCCAGCCCCTTCCCTGGGGGAAGGCTCCGCACTCCCACCTCCAGCACGTCTTGGTGCGCTCTTGACACATTCCTGCGAGGAAGATTCCAGCCTCAGAGCCATTCCCAGCCTCTCCCGGGTGCTTTTGGCCTCCTTTCTCTCAGTTTAATTTGCCCGGCCGAGTTCAGCATCCGTGCTTTGGTCCACTGCCAGTTTATCCTGGGAATATTTGCAGTGTGTGAGGGGCTGCTCAGAGCTGCTCCTGCTGCAGTGTCACTGAGCTGTGGCCTCAGCTCAGACCTATCCCAGAGAAGATGCCAGGACTTGGGCCAGGTGGGAAGAGCCTCCTCAGGTGGGCTTCAGTCCATGACACCCCCACCCCACCTGACTTTGGGCCGAGCAGGAAAGCAGAGGATGGATTCTGTGGGGTTAGGAGAGCCCAGCCCTTCCCAAAGACAGCTCCAGGCTGCGCTCCAGGTGCCACGGAACGAGACCATTTCCCACCTCAGCTGCTGAGCTCTGTGAGATCTGCAGAGTCCCTGGGGACTCTCTGGGTACCTGCTGGCCTGTGCTGGGCTCCAACAGCATCCTGGCTGCTGCTTCCAGCCCCTCAGGCCCGGCAGGGAGAGCTGCAGACCCACTCTGGTGGCTCCTGCTCCAGCAAAGATTTCCCTCCCCACTGCAGGCTTTGCTGGGAAGCTTCCAGTTTTTCTCCTCAGCTGGGTTGGAGCCGGCCTTGTACTGCCTCCAGTGCTTGCTCTGGGTTTGTTCTTGCAGCCATCTGACTGCACTTGGATCTCTGTTCCCTCCCCGTGCCTGCAGCACGGCTGGCTGGGGTTCCACGGGATCCCCAAGCCGTGCAGCCTGGGATCAGCCTCCTGGCACAGGGTCTCATCCTGTGAGATGCTCCCAGTGCCCTCCCCATGCTGCAGCAAGCTCGGCTGTGGGACAGGGTGGATGTCTGGATCCCATCCCCACAGCTTTTCCATTTTTCCCATTCCAGGGGCACAGCATGGAGGCTGTGTCTCCGGGAAGAGCCGTTTGAGGTCAGCACAGGCAGAGAGGTTTGGGCTCTGGGCAGAGGTACAGGTGCCCCACAGACCACCCTGTACAGAGTGACCCCTTCCAGGGGCTCCGCTCCACCCTATCACAGCTCAGTGACACCAAACAAACACACTTTCTCCTGGATAATGCCCAAAATTCCCAACATCCAGGGCAGTGATCATAGCCCCGAGGCTGCCAGAGCTCCGGGAGCATTTGGACAATGCCCTCAGGCATGGGGTGGGATTGTTTGGATTGTCCTGTACAGCAGCAGGAGCTGGACTGGGTGATCCTTGGGGTCCCCTCCACCTCCATGATTCATCAGCCTGGCTGTGCTGTCACAGAGGGGGTCGAGCATCCCAGCTGTGCATCCCAGGAGCTCCACGCCTTGTCCTTGTCCTGTCCAATCCTCATCCATCCAACTGGGGCCGGCTTGTGGTCCTTGTTGCTCCTTTGATGAATTAAACGGGTCTGGGTGCTGTGCCCCATTTGCACCTCCCCGTGTGAAACCCCCCCAGCCCCGGGGAGAGCAGCTGCTCCTCATCCGAGGTCCTGCTCCAGCCTTTCCGTGTCCCCCGAAGCCACCCTGGTCCCGCAGTGCTGGAGGTGACAGCTCCCTTTGAAGGGGAATTCGGAGCCACAGAATTACCAGGGGGCTTCACGCCTTGCATTGTTAGTGCTTGTCAAATATTTATGAAAAAACAATCTGGGGATAATTAATTCAGCAGCAATGGCAAAACCCCGGCTGAGATTTATTGGATGGATATGATTGGAGCATGGACAGAGTTCTGCCAAGCCCAGGAAAGTGTATCATCAATAATAGATTTGTCAATAGATGAAAACATCAGCAGATAAACTAGTCTTGAGTGCCACCTGGCCAGCGCATCCCCGCAGCCACCCGTGGCCAGCGCCTGGCAAACGGCTCCCGGTGCCGGCTGGAATCCTGGGGACCAGCAAGGCCATCTCCGGAGCCGCTCCACACGGCCGGGGACCAGGGATGAGGCACAGCTTCGGGGCAGACCGGCTGTAAAGAGCCCCAGCGCTGGCCGTGTGCCATCATTCCTCCCTTTGGTGTCACCGCCCGTCCCCAGGGGAGCCCCGGCTCTGGGATTCATGGCACAAAGGCGACCTTGAGCGCGGGGAGGTCCGTGCCCTTTCCCTGAATAGCTCCGTGCCCGCGGGGTCCCGCTGACCCCAGCCCCGCCGGCCGGGGGCTGCGGGGTGCGGCCGGGGGCTGCGCACACTGAGCCCATTCACGGGCAGAAAGGGGCCCTTGTTCCCTGCAGACAGAACCGCAGGGCCCCGAGCAGCTGCGGCGACGCGGGGCCACCCGGGCCAGCAGCAGCCCCGNGGCACAGGGCGCCGTCCAGGGAGCCCATGGGCACGGGGGCAGCCCGCACGCTGCGGGCACACGGGAGCGCAGCGGGAGCGGGAGCCGTGACCCAGCCCAGCCTCTCCCCGCTACTGCTCCCGCTCCGAGCGTTCCCGATATCCCCTCTGCGGCCGTGCGGGGGACGGTTCCGGGGGGCAGGAGGGGCCGGGCTGGACCCGGGGTCTGTGCCCGCCTGGGCAGCGCTGCCCCCTCTCCCCGTGGGCTCCCCGGCCGGCCGGGCCGCTGGCTCAGGCTGCTCCTCATCCATCTGCTCTCCTGTCACATCCCCGTCTCCCTGATTATTTTAATGAGGATAATGATTCACACCTGGGCAATTCAAACCCGCTAACAATAACAATTTTAATTAGTTTCCACTACAAATCTGAAACGTCGTCATTAACATTTAAAACGCTCGCGATTGGCAGCTCCGTGGAACGCCGGGGCTGGGTGGGAGCTGTGGGAGGGGTGGGCAGAGCTCCAGGGTGCAGGTGGGATGGGGAAACTGCTGACGGGGTCAGGGCCGAAGAACCGCACGCTGAGGGTGGCACTGAGCTGGCTCCTGCCAGCCCCCAGCCCGCCACGGTGTGGGAGGGAATTGGATCCTCCCCCGCTCTTCAGGGGTGTGGGCAGGGACCAGCCCCTGGCTCTTGGTGGCACTTCGGAGGGATCTCGGCTGCTCGCTGCAGGCTTTGGGGACGGCGCAGGCAGGGGAGGGGACATCCGTCACCCAGGCAGGGACACCTACCTGCCCCACGCCGGGCTCCAGGAGAAGGGATGGTGTCCCAGGGGCTCAGCCTGCTGCCCCAAGGCTTTCTTGAACCCCAAAAAGCATTTTCTCCCCCCCTAAAAAGCTTTGCTACAGACTCCCCGCAGCAACCATGAGCACTGGGGGCAGCCGGTCTCGTTCCCACACGCCCCCGTGTGCCCCTGGGGCCAGTCCTGCCGGGCAGCCCCTCCCATCCCTCGCTCCAGCCGCCCCAGGAGCCCTGAAAGGGGAGGAACATCCCGAGGGGACCAGGCAGGGGTGCAAACAGGATCCCCTTTGCCCTGAGGTGCGAGACTGACGGGGAGGAAGCAATGAGACAGGACTGGGAAATTCCTGGAGACAGGAACTGGGAGTTCACAGGGTGCGAATCAGTGAGCGGCCCTGGCTGGCACAGTCCATGTGAGACCATCATGTGGGGACACCCCGAGTTCCCCGGGCCATCCCTTATCCCAGGGCACCATCACCGGGATGCTGAAACGGGCTCTGGATGTCCGGAGCGCTGTCTGGGACACGCTGCTGTCACCCGGCACACGCTCTCTGGGGTCTCTGGGATCCTCCTGCCTGCCCCCCCCACTGCCCTGCAGCCTGGCACGAGCCAAGGCAGCTCCACATTCCCAGCGCTGGGTTTTCCCCCACTGGAGGCATCCATGGCTGCAGTCCCGGGCTCTCCCCTCGCCCCCCTCGCTCAGGCGTGTGCAGCTGGGGACCACGCTCGGGAACTTGCTCCAGGCACTACAGGGAACACGGGGAAAACACAACAGCCATGCTGCTGAGGTTCAGCTGCTGCCGGTGGGATGTGGGGGGTGTGTCCCTGAGGGTCCCAGGGCTCTCGCTGGCTCTTGATGCCAGCTCTGTCTTTGCAGAGGGGAGCCCTTCCAGCCTCCTCCAACAGCTCCCGGCACTGCTGCCTGCCCGTCCCTGGAGGAAGCTGGGGAAGAAACAACTCCAGTGCCCAGCCCAGGCAAGCTGTTAGCGATCACATCAGTCATTCAGCCTGGCCTGGCCTCCCGGGATGGCTCTGGGATAACACCGGGCTGGGATGTGGGGTGGCACATGTGAGCACTGTGTGCATCACCCCAGGAGCCTCTTCCCGAGGCAGCAGCAATGAGCAGCCGAGCTGAAGCTGTGGTTTCAGGGCAGCAGGGACCCAGCAGCCCCCTGAGGATGCCCCAGAGAGGGGGGAGCTGGCAGAGCTCCTGCCCATGGTGCCCTGGTTCCTGGGCACCTTGGAGTGCAGGAGCTTGCTTGGTGTGGACGGAGATGGTGGATGCTGGCCAGGGAAGGCTGACCCTAGGCAGCGACCTTGGGGACACTGGGCATTGCTTGGTGTCCTTGGAGTCCTTTCTTGGAGTTTGTCCAGCTCTTTGAAGGCAGGTGGAGAGAGCTGCCTGCTTCCTGCTCCGCTGAGAGCTCTTGCCCAGCCTGGCAAGCTGGGGAGCAGCAGGGCTGGAGCAGCTGCCCTTGTGCCTGCCCTTCCGTATTGTCAGGGACATGAGGACTCTTCTTGAAGGGCCCTGGGCTGGAGGGTTCTGCTGACTCAGCAGGGCAGTGAGGGGCATCTGACTGGGAAGGGGACAGGGACTGTGGGCCCAAGGCCACCATCAGCCAGGACAGCCCTGAGCCCTCACCTCAGCCCCCCACACTGCTGGGGAAGCGCAGGTTGTGCTGGCAAACCCCAGTCCAGCCACATCCCAGAGCCAGAGCTGTCCCTCTGCAGGGCAGGGCGGGATCCTGGACAGGGGAGGGCTGGGCACCTTCCCTGCATCTCGAGCAAACCGTGAGTTTGGCAGTGAGCAGCTGGCTGCTGAGTGTGGGCAGTGCCTGGGCAGGGTGGCTCCTGCTGTCTCCCGGATCCTGCTGCCTTGTCTTTCCCAGCTCCCCCACGGCCAGCTTCAGGTGAGACCAGCCCTTTTACAGGCCTCAGGCAGGGTGGGAGCTTGTTCCCCCAAACACCTCTGAGCTTCAGCATCACACAGGGGACCCTTGGACAGACTTGAGTGACACCCAGGGCTCTTCAGACAGGGTGGTGGCATCACTGCTGAGAGCCCTGGACTATCCCTGCAGCCAGAGCTTGGCCTAACCCAGGCTCAGCAGCTCCTGAGGGGCAGAAAGCCTGAGTGAAGATTCCAGCCACCTCCCCTCCTTCCCCCAGCTCCACCGGCTGTTGTCTAAGTGTAAACAAGGTATTTAATATGCACAAGCACTCATTAGCATCTCCTGCTTCCAACGGCACCGTGTCTGCAGCTGGACTCGCGGGACGTGTCACAGGAAATCTCTACACACAACTTTTAATTACAGACAAATGGGTGGACACGTTGGCACTGCCAGCCCCCGGTGCTTCCTGCCAGTCCTGCTCCGTGCCCTCTGCAGAGGAACCCCTGGCCAGGATGGGGCTGTTTGGGCTGGGGGGGTCCCGGGGCAGCGGGGACTGAGGGGACACTGTGGGTGGTGGCAGAGACCTTCCCGCAGCAGAGATGCAGCTCCAGCATCTCTGGGTCACTGTCACAAGGAGCCAAGTGTAGGAGCCCATCCCTATTTCTGGGATTTTTGAAGGATGTCAGGGGTGGCTGTGGCGCATGGCTGGGGCCAGCAGGAATTTAGGGAGAGCACCCTGAAGCAGGAGGCTCCAGAGGAAGGGCAGGGGCCTTCATCCATGTCACCTCATGTGTCACAAGGGTTTGGGTCACCCTGCCGAGACCCCAGACCCTCCTGACCCTCTCTGTGATTCCTCAGGGTCCTGTGGCTCATCATGACAAGGAGACGAGGTAAAACCCAGCCCCTTGCTGGGGTCAAAGGAAGGATCCCAGGGGGAAGGATCCCTGCTTCTCTCAGTACACCAACAGAGAGGCAGCTGGGTGGGCCTGAAGGCCCTTGTGCAGGCAAATGGTTGTTGCTTATCCATTGTTGCCCAAAATCCCAGGTGCCGGCCCAAACTGGACCCTCCAGCAGCACAGTGCATTTCCAGAGCCCGGAGCTGCCCATCTGTGGTGGGATGGACAGCCAGATCCTGCTGGCCCCCTGCAGAGAGGAGCAGGGGTAGAAAATCCCCATCCCCACATGGTGGGGACGGCAGCCCTGGGCTGACCCAGCCTGGTCTGCGGCCAGGAATGCAGAATCAGGAATATGCAGGGAGCAGGAGGATGGCACCCTGCACTGCCCAGCTGGAGCCAGCACAGAAATCCCCTCTGATCCCGGTGTCTGAGCAGAGCCCGGCCCAGGGCATGGCCAGAGGAGTCCAACACCTCCCATGGCACAAGGGAGCCATTGGAGCTGCAGGCCTGGTTCCTGATGCTGGTGCAGGAGGCAGCTGTTGTTCCCTTCAGAGCTCAGGCCCTGCCTGCTCTGGACAGACACTTTTGGGAGCTGATTTTGGGCAGATTTTCTTTCAAAGGCAACTCACGGCTGATGATTTCTCACTTGCTTTCCCTGGGGACTGCTCGTGTGGGGAGGGAGGGAAGGAGGGAGGGTGGGGAGGGGCTCACAGGCGCCTCACACACGACCTGGGGATGTTCTGGAGGCCGTGGGCACAGCAAACAGCTGGAACTGTCACCACACCTGCACCAGACTGCAGCTCCCAGGCGGCTGCATCCCTTGGGAGGGATTTATCCTCCTACAGAGTCTCATCCTGTGAAGCTTTGAGCAAAAAGCCGTTTGCTGGGGTTACCTGCAGCATGGAAATGTTCCTCCCCAGGTGGGCAGCAGGCAGTGAGTAGCAGCTTCCCAGGAGCTGGGAGGATGCTCCGCTCACTCCAGCACCAGCTTCCTACCCCGGTACATCCCAGCTGATGTAGGCTGGGGGCTCTGGGGGGTTTCAGGGAAGAAACAGCTCATTCTCAGGGAGTTTGGGCACCTCCAGGGTGCAGGAACACCCTGGAGGAAGAGCTGGCTCCATCACAGCTCTGTGGTCTGTGGGGCAGCTGTGGCTTCCCCGTGGAGGGGCCAAAGAGAGACCAAATTTAGGAAGCTGGGCTGGATTTCAGCTATAGCCAAGCTGTGGCTTCCCCTCTTCCCTTAGTAGGACCAGAGAGACCAGATTCATGGGGCTGGGCTGGATTTTGGGGTCCACACCTCAGGGGCACAGACAGCCCCCTGAGCTGCCAGGCTGGGAGGGAGTCACAGCAACTCCCGTGTGTCACACCCTGAACCCCCACATCACCCCATGTGTGAGGNACACTTTTGGGAGCTGATTTTGGGCAGATTTTCTTTCAAAGGCAACTCACGGCTGATGATTTCTCACTTGCTTTCCCTGGGGACTGCTCGTGTGGGGAGGGAGGGAAGGAGGGNTGATGCTGGTGCAGGAAGCAGCTGTTGTTCCCTTCGGAGCTCCGGGCCATCCCCTGGCTCCAGCAGGCCCTGCCTGCTCTGGACAGACACTTTTGGGAGCTGATTTTGGGCAGATTTNTCACTCCAGCACCAGCTTCCTACCCCGGTACATCCCAGCTGATGTAGGCTGGGGGCTCTGGGGGGTTTCAGGGAAGAAACAGCTCATTCTCAGGGAGTTTGGGCACCTCCAGGGTGCAGGAACACCCTGGAGGAAGAGCTGGCTCCATCACAGCTCTGTGGTCTGTGGGGCAGCTGTGGCTTCCCCGTGGAGGGGCCAAAGAGAGACCAAATTTAGGAAGCTGGGCTGGATTTCAGCTATAGCCAAGCTGTGGCTTCCCCTCTTCCCTTAGTAGGACCAGAGAGACCAGATTCATGGGGCTGGGCTGGATTTTGGGGTCCACACCTCAGGGGCACAGACAGCCCCCTGAGCTGCCAGGCTGGGAGGGAGTCACAGCAACTCCCGTGTGTCACACCCTGAACCCCCACATCACCCCATGTGTGAGGGTGCCAGCCCAGTCCATGTGCCTAGCCCAGACCTCAGGGGACATTCCCTGCTCCTCCTCCTGCTCCTCATCTCCCTGCACCTCCTCCCGGGCCGGGCTGAGCGCTGCTGGCACCGCTTTGCTGCATCCTCCCCCGGGAGCAGCCAGCCCGGCGCAGGCAGAGCCGCTCTGCAGCCCGGGGGTCACTGCAGGTGAGCACAGAGGTGACGTGTGGCCAAGTGTCCTCTCCTCCTGACGCATCCCAGGTGCCCTCCCCTTCCCTGCTGCCCTCCCCTGACTGCCAAGCGAGCTGGGGGTGCCCTGGAATCAGCAGAGATAAAGGGATCCCGCCCCTCCGCCTGCTCCTTCCCTGCTCCAGCTGCTGTTCCTCCAACCGCGCTGGCCCCGCGGATCCACAGCCCCCAACCAGCTGCCTTAAAAATAGCTCTCCAAACCCCCCCAGCCTGGCTGGCAGGGGCTGGCAGAGAGCAGAAGGAGCTGGGAGCAGCAGCCTGGGATGCCCCGTGCCCTCCCTGCCGCCCAGATGGGTGTGCACAGGCCGTGTCACCGGGGATTTATGGAAAACCCGGGAATTCTGCACCACTGAGGGCTGGGAGCTGCCGCTGCCTCCCCACAGGGCTGGCCCTGGGACCACGTGGCCACAGCTGTCACCCCTCTGCAAGGGGCCATGGTACCCATCCCCGGGAAAGGGCAGCGCGGGGACACGAGCCAGCCTGGCAGGAGGTGGGATCCAGAAGTGGGGTCTGGGAATGGCTTTGGCAGGTTTGGGAGAGGCCCAGACAGATGTGGACTGTCCCAGCCAGGAGCAATGGGAAAGCCAGCCTGAAAAAGCTTTCCCAGAGATGCTACACTGGGAAAACCATCAGGATTTCCACCTGGAATGGGAAAATTGTGAGAAGGAGGGCCGGGAGGAGGGTCTCAGGCGGGGCAGGGGGTGACAAGAAGTGCTCTGTGGCGCTCTCCATGGCAACTGCCGAGCTGGGAGGAGGATTAAGGGATGTGCTTTGGCTGATCCTCAGCCACTGCCTGAGGGGCTGGGAGCACTGTGGGTGTCCCTGTGCCGCCGTGTGCATTCCACCAGCGGGCTGGAGGGGCTTCCAGCTGCTGTCTGGCGAGGGGGCAACATCTGCCCTGGCAGCAGAGACAGCGCTGCTTTGGGGACAAAACCCTCCTGTGGCTCCCAAAACCCGCCAGCTGGGCATCTCCGAGGGCATCCCCAGCACCAAACCCACCCCCAGGACATCCCTGTGTCCTCAGATGAGCCCCTGCCCTGATGGGGATCAGTCTCCTGCTCCCTGGAGTCCTTCCTTGGCTTCCTGGCCAGCGCTGGAATCTTGCTGAGGCCCGTGAGCTCCTCAAGAGGAAATCTCCTCCCCGGGGAGGTGTTTTTGGGCCTCCCTGCTGCTCCCAGCACTCGGGGCTCTCTCCTGTCCCCTCGGTCCGTGCCAGGCGGTGTGTGAGCATCCAGAGGCGAGCCCATCACGTGGGCTCCACGCAGGAGCAGAGGTGTCTGAGCCAGGCAGGGAGTGCCTCCCTCGCCCCACGTCACCACCACCGGTGACCTGGATTCCTCCCTGAGACACGAGCCGGTGACCTCAGCCATAAACAAAGGAGTGGAATCAAACCAGGGCAAGATAGATGCCTGTTTTATAGGCTTTTTAAAAGCTTTTGACTCATTCTGGCAGGCCGGACTAACCTTAAATTGCCGTGTGATGGAACTGGGGGGGGAAATCTTCTGGCAACATCGACGCCGCGCACCGATCCATCAAGGGCAGGATAAAAATAAACAGCGTGGAAAGGGGCCCTGGGGCTGGCAGGAGGAGCTGCACCCTGGAGTTAACCCCTGCACCCCAACTGCACCCTGCCTTTGCCTCCCCCATGCAGGAGGGATCAGCAGGATGGGGCCTGGGGGCTGACATCTCTCCCTTGCAGGATTTTCCGGTGGAAATATCCTTGGCTGGGATCCCAGTGCTGCGCCTGGGCCTCTGCATGGCCCCCTGGGACTCACGGCAGATTGCCTTCCCTGGCAAGGTTTAGAAAATAGACCTGGGGTTAATGCCCTGCTCTGAGGAGGGCTGGGAATGTCCCTAAATGGATCTGGGATGTTCCAAAGAGGTGCCCGAGCCAACTGGACACATCCTCTGCCAGGGAGTGCAGTACAAGGAGCCTCTCTCAGTGCCCACCTGGGATCTGGCTGGGAGAGAGGGGCTGAGTGTGGGAAAGGCAGGTGGAAACCCCACCCCAGGAGCCATCCCAGCTGTGGGAGAGGGGCTGGGTAGTGGCAACATTTGGGATTTTACCACCTGTCCCCTCCTCCCTACCCCAGGAGAAGGGATCTGCTCACTGCTGCAGCCTTGGGACACAAGCCCTGTGTGATCCCAGTGGATCCCACCTGCCCTGGGCACCCAGGGGTGGCATTCCGGGAGCACCCACACATTCCTGCATCTAGGGAAATGTGCTGGGAGCTGCCAGGAGCTGGGAGCCAAGGGGGGCACGGCTCTGCCCCAGGATGTGGCACTTGCTGGGGCACAGGGGGCCAGGGTGGAGGCTCCATCCTGGCACTGGTGGGGTGGCCGTGGGGACACGGGGCAGGCAGAGGCAGTGCCAGCCCGCTCCTCCTGCCTCAGCACAGAGCATCTGTGACATCAGACGCTGCGGCTCTGCTCGGGGAGGGCTTTGAAGCGGCTCCTAATGCATTTCTAATTCCTGCTTATCACCAGAGCCTGTCGGAGCTGCTCTCCCAGCCCTGCTGCAGTGCTCTTACGGCAACAGCTCGGCTTCAGAGCTGTGGCGTTTGCCTGGAAAGCCTTCCCTCAACCCCCTGCCCCACTGCCAGGGAAGCTCCCACCGCAGCAGCTCCTGCCCATCCCTGTCCCTGGGTCTCCTGGCACTGGTTGGGATGAAATGCTGGTCACTGCCAGGCTCTGATGGCATCGCTGGGCAGGTGTCCCTGTGCTCCCCATCTCCCCCAGGCCTAGGAGATGAGGAAAGACTTTGTAGGATGAAGCCTGCAACCCATCCCCACCCCCAGAGTCCTCGAGAGACCTTTTGGAGGTGACAAAAAGTCCTCGAAGGAGAGGACAAGTGAAGTACCATCTCTGCCAGAGGCTGTGGGGCACAGAGATGGACCCCAGTCCCTTTCCTTCCTGTTGCAGTGGTGGAAGAGCAGTGAGGGAGCATCCCTGGCATCCCACACCTGCCAGCACTGCGGGGTGAGGAGCTGGGGGGAAATGGCTCCGCGCAAAGTGCTCCGAGGCTGCGGATGGGAAGTGCCCTCTGCTCTGTTATTAGCGCTAATGGCTCTTTTGCTGGGGATATTCAAACAGCCACAGCTCCATTTTCATTGCAAATCACCCCCCTCCCCTTCCCCGCTGCTCCAGCAGGGACACAAAGGCTCCTGGCTGCCGTCCTGCCCGGCTGGGGCTGCTGGGGACCCTCGGGCTGAGCCAGCCAGGGCTGTTAGCACAGCAAAGGGCCCCAGCAGCTGCTCCAGCAGCTCGGGGGAGCCGAAAGCTCCCTGTGCCAGGAGCAGAGGGACCCGGGAAGAAAGCAGGGACAGGGACAGAACACAGCCCCACAAGGCCATGGAGAGCAGCAGCTGGCACGGTGGGAGTGCAGAGCATGTCCTGCACCCCGAGGGATGGGGTGACACCCAGCCCACCTGGCACCGTTGGCTTGATTTGTGTTCCAGGGATTCACGGAAAACGAGAGGGAATTTTTAATTTTTTTTCCCCTTAGTAAGCACGGAGTTTATGTGAGTTGAAAATTGACTCGATAAATATTTCAGGCGGTGTTTTAACGGCATGTGCGGGCTTCAAAGGCTCGGGGGGAAGAAGCTTCAGCCAGCCAGGCTCTGAATCGCCCTGGCCAGAGCACAGCACGGCCCCAGCTATGACACTGTTCCCAGGGGAGCTGTTCCAGCGGGATAAAACCACTTTTCCTGCAAGCCGGGAGGGATGTGAGCTGGGATCTACATCCCTGACACGCCACACACACTAGAGAGGACCCTGAGCTGGGAATTTGCAGCATGGGGCACACGTATCCTGGGATCTGCGTTCCTTGGGAACGCGGTGAGGGGAGTTTGGGAGGATGAGGAGCCCTGGGTGCTGCAGATCCCAGATCCAGCACTGCCTGATGCTCCCTGGTGCTGCAGGATGAGCTGGGGAGGGTTCAAAGCCCCGGGGGAATCCTCCTCCTCCAGTCTGCCGGGGAGAGGGAGGCAATTCCCGCTTGCAGAGCCCTCCCCATCCGCTGGTGCTCCGAAATGGCCCCACAGGCATCCTGCCAGGCAGGGCTGGCTTGGCCAGCTCGGGCTCTGCAGCTCCCGGCACCGCTCACATCCCCAGCCCAGCTGGGCACAGCCAGCCCGGCGACAACAGCAGGGATCCTCTCTGGGCACCTGACCCCGCCGTGAACCCCTGCAGGCCCCCTGTCCCCCCTCCCTGCCCATCTTCCCAGGGCTCAGCAGAGCTGGAAATGCTCACAGCCAGCCAGACAAGGGGAAACCACTCCTCTGCATTTGGAAATTAAACGGGAGCTTTAAATATTGCAGAAGCCAATTGATGGCGTGGGCAAGAGCCCAGCGTGGCTCTTGCCAAGAGCTGTCCGGCACAGAGAGGGCTCAGCCACAGCCCCACAGCATTCCCAGCCCTGCTCCCCTCATCCAGTGCCCCTCTCATCGTCCTGACCCCTTCCTGGTGGCGGCGAGGGTGGCCCTGGTCCATCGGCATCCCTGCCCCGGTGCCGATCGGTTACAGATCCGCGGGCAGGCGGGGGGCAGGGAGCCGTGCTCCAGGATTAGAGCAGTTTGCTCTGGGATTAGAGCACTGTTTAGCCATGGCACGGTGCAGGAACCCCGCTCTGCCTCACTGAGCTCCCTGGGATTAAGACTTTGTTTCAAGGGATTAGGGCGATTAGGAGTGGGGGTTGCTGGGGGATGCGGGGCTGCTTCACTGGTGCTGTGCAGCAAAGTGAGCCAAAAGTGGGGCTGGAGTGCTTGGAGGGCTCCAGAGATGCCTCAAAATTGTGCTCCCATCTCTGAGGGCTGCTGGTCCCTCATGGGTCCATGCCCAGGGTGCCAGGGTCACGCACAGAGCTGCAGTAAAAAACTTCACCCAGTCCCTGGTGTGATCCAACCCCCCAGTAGGATCCAGCCCCTCCAGTGGTATCCAGCCCCCTGGGTGGGATCCAGCCACTTCAGTGGGATGCAAATAGAGCCCAATTCTGNTCCTTGGCCACAGAGCCATGGAGCAGGCAGGGAGCAGGGACAACATGTGGGAAGATCATGGAAAACAGGGAAATGTGGAAAAATGACGTGAGCTGTCCCCAAGTCCCCCAGCCAGCAGGGACCTCTTGTCCCTGGCTCATGGACCAGCAGCTCTCAGCTCTGGGACCCTCTGTGCCACCGTGCCCTCCCAGCAGCACTCTGGGGTGCCAGGAGGGGCCAGCACAGCAGCTCCTGGCTGGCCCCAGGTGAGGATGGGCTTGTCCTGTCAGTGCCCTGCTTCCCAAGTGTCCCCAAGGCCCCAGCTCCCTCTCTGGAGCACCACTCTGGGGTAGGAACTGCTGGAGCAGCTGGAATAGCCAAGGACCAGCAGCAGCTGGAGGCTCCAGCCCTGGGTCTCTGGGCTCCAGAGCTGGGGGCACTGGCAGCAGCCCCGCACTGTGGTGGCAGTGCCAGGGACACTTGCCAGGCTCCCACATGCCGGTGCTCATCCCTTTTATCTGCTTTCCCACTGCTGCAGCACAGCTCCCTGGCCTGATTCAACCACGAGGGCTCAGATCCATTCCTGGCAAAGCCCCACCAGAGAATGGAGCTGGGGGGGCGAGGGGTCCCTCATCCTGCAGCTCCTCATGGCTGAGGCTCCCTGGCCAAAGCTGCAGAGCTCAGGGGGCTGCAGGAAGGGGGGCAGCCCCCAGGCCTCTGCTCTGAGCTGCCAAAGTCCCATCCATTATCAGCTCGGATGGACACAGAGCCCTTTGCTCAGGGCCCTCTTGTTCCCCCTCAGACCCAGAGCTGACCTTGCCTGGTGGTGGCAGTCATGGAATCATGGAGTAGTTTGGGTAGGAAGGAACCTTAAATCTCATCTCATTCCACCCCCTGCCATGGGCAGGGACACTTCCCACCATCCCAGGGTGCTCCAAGCCCTGTCCAGCCTGGCCTTGGACACTGTCAGGGATCCAGAGGCAGCCACAGCTGACCTGGGTACCCTGTGCCAGGGCCTGCCCAGTCTCCCAAGGAGGGAATTGTATCCCAATATTCCATATAAACCTACACTCAGTTACTTTGAAGCCATTCCCCTTGTCCTGTCAGCCATTCCATGGATGGAGCCGAGGGCAGTGCCCCCCCCCNCGGGGGCCGCGCCCCCCCCCCCCAGCTCCTGCGTGCCAGCCACAGGCATTTGCAGAGTGAGGATTTGCATCCAGGGAAATATTCTTTACAAAGGAAATGTGTCAATGCTGCTTTGGGCACAGCCACACTCAGACCTTCAGAAAACTGGGACATCAGATCTTTCCTGGCCATGTGTTGGTGCCTTGCTCCTGCTGCGTGCCAGCCCATTCCCTACCAATTCTTTGGGAGAGGAGCAGGCAGTTCTGGGACTGACCGTGCTGGGAGAGAGGGTATTTGTAGCTCTGGGGTTGAGCTGGGAGGGAGGGCTGGGTGGGTCGGGGGGTGAGCAGGGATGGTTCCCATCCTTTCCCCTCCTCCAGCCCGTGAGGAGAGCTGGGTTTGAAATCCCTTTCCCTTGCTCGTTCCCTCTGAGCTGGCGCCGTGCTGGAACGGATTGATGTGGAGGAGAGACAAATGAGTGACTCACACACACTTGGGGAGGATAAAAATACTCGGGCCCCATGTGTCCCACCCATGTGGGGTGGCCGGGAATGCTGCAGGTTCCATTCCTTCTCCCACAGCAAAGCCAGGACAAATCCTCAGGGAACTCAGCAGGAGCCGCCAGTGCTGCTCTTAGCCCAGGCAGCTCCAGCTGCCGCCCAGGAGCGGCAAAGATCAGGGGCCACGTGCCGTGGGGATCAGGTGGCCTTTGTGTCCCTCAGCAGGCAGAGGGTGACACGGCTCTGGCAATAATCCTGCACCTGGGGAGCAGCGAGCCAGAGCCACCAGCTCGTGGCAGCAGCAGTGTGGGCACTCAGCTTGTACCCAAGGAGTGGCCACAGGGCAGGATTTGGTCTCCTCTGGCCTCTGGAGGGGTGGCACGGCCTTTTTGGGCACTGCCAGTGAGCTGTGCCCAGCTTTCAATGCCTCTCCTTGGTGTGCCATGTGCAAGGGTCACACCAGAATTCCCCATGCTTCCCTCACTTCCCTATTCTCGGGGGGAGGGAGGAAGTGTGAAAGCAGAGACTTTGTGTCCTTTTGCGGTGTCGTTTCTGGAAACAGCACCCTTTGCAGTATTTTCCCTGCTTTTCAGATGCTCTCTGACACAAGAATGTCCTGTTGGAGAGGGCACACACTGCCAGGAGCACCCAGGGATGATCCATGCCCATTCCTCCTCTTCCCAGGGACCATCCCTGCAGGGCTGACGGGTGACAGGCATCCCATGGCCTCACAGAGGCAGGCGGGGATGCCGGTGACAGGCTTGGGAGGGGACATCACCCAACTGTCCCTGGAGGCTGGCATGGCACTGCCACACAGCAGGAGCACTGCAGGCACAGAGGGCCACAGGGAACCTGCAGTCCCTGGAGGGGCACTGATCAGTGCTGGAATGCGGGGAAAACACAAGGAATGGTGAGGAAAAGGAAAAAAACTGGAAGAAAACCCCTTGGGTGAAGGTTTCCACCATACAGCCTGAGGGAGCTCTCTGCCTGAGCGTGGCGGGGACTGATCCCCCGCTTCCTTCCCGCTGCTGCCTCTTCCATGGATCCTCCTTCCATGGATCCGCAGCACCCTCAGGCACGTGGGCACAGCATCCAGCTCCCGCTGGCTTCCCGGGCTCACAGCAGGGAGAATGGGGGCAGTGGAATGTGGGGATGGGGTCTGGGTGCACGCGGCCTCATCACCCACATCCTGGGTGTTCCTTGGTGATTTTCCACCTCGCTTTGTCCAGGGAAAGAGCAGGAGACTCTCTTGGTTTGGGTGAGATCTCAGCTCCCTTCAGGCCCCGTAGGGTCCTTCCCACTGCCCCAGAGCATTCCCGACCTGCGGGTGCCCACCACAGGGCTTTATTTGTCAGCGGCTCTGATGCCCGGGAGGCTCCAGAGGGTTTTGGATCGGGCAGGGGCAGAGGGGAATTGCTCAGCGTGCGATGTGAGCACCCCAGAGCGAAGGGGCCCAGCGTGGCCCCCCGGAGCCAGCCCAGCGCCAGCGCTGCGGGAGCGTCCCCGTCGTCACCTGGCAGGCTCCGGAGATCACGTTCCTGGCATTTCGCTGGAAGCTGAAGCGCAGGAGCCGGGCTCTGGCAGGGATCCCAGCACTCTGCGCTTTCCTGGTAGCGGGGTGGGAGCTGCCACGGCTGGGCGGGGGCTGCCTGGGGAGGAGGAGGAGGACGATGCTCCTGCCGGGATGCAGCCCCGGCAGCCGGCTGGCGTGGGAGAGGGTGGGAAGCCAGCGAGGGTGGGAAAGCGAGGCAGAATTCCAGAGCGAGGGAGGGTGAGGTGGGAGCCCCGCTGCAGTCGGGCTCGGGGCTGTGCCCAGCTCGGGCAGGTGCAGATCCCGCTCCCTCCGCTCTCCCGCCTGGATCCGGGCGCTCCTCGGCCGCCGAGACGGCGAGGGGAGGTTTGTGTTTGTCACCCTCTGCACAGCAGCGAGAGGGGACGCGCTGCTCACCCCCAGCGCAGGGCACTGCTCCGAGGGGACCCCGCTGGCATTTTGTGTGCTGGGGGGGACTCTCCCCACTGCTGCCCTGGTTATACTGGGACAACTGGGCAGTGCTTGGGACTGCGTTGGACTGGAGGAATTTCCTTGCAGAACAGAGCCAGTTAAAATACACAATAAAATAAAAAGAAGACTATTTTTAGGCAGGATTAGTTCCTGGATGGGGATTTGACCCCCCCGGCAGTCCTCAAAGGTGGCACGGGGACAGCCCTGAGCTGACAGGACACACACCGGGACACAGGGTCATCCCCCGGGGGGTTTGCAGCCTGCCCGGGGCAGCAGGAGCACCTGGACGGACAGAGCCACCCCATCCCAACCTGCACGGTCATGGAATCCCAGGGTGGTTTGGGAAGGAGCCTTTAAAGATCATTTCCGTCCAAAGGCTGCCCTGGGCAGGTGATCCTGCCATGCTGACTCACGGCAATGCAGACATGAGTCAGTTGGGAGAAAAAAACCACTCCTTTTCCCTTTTCCCTTCCTCCCTGGATCTTTCCCCTAGCTCTCTGCTCCACAGCCTCCCCATGGCCACGGGAGCAGCTTCCAGAACAGGGATGGAGTTGGACTGTTTATTCCTGGGGGAAATGGGAATTCCCTGCAAATTCGAGCATTTATTTTCCCCAGAGCCCCTCTCACTGTTCCTGTTTTTTCCACACACGTTTATTTAATGGGAATTTCAGCCCACCTTGGGCTTTCTCAGCCCCCAGCAGCAGCTCTCCCCTTCCCTCAGGTTTGCAGGGATGCTAAACCTCACTTCCTACTGCTCCTGCATATTTCTTCTCCAAACCCCGGGCTCGGTTTGGCAGGAACAGCCGGCACTGCTTGTTCCCAGTTCGAACTCTCAGCTGGGGGATGAAATAGGGATGCTTGGATCAGCCTGGGCTGAAGGCTGCTGGCTCCTCATCGCTATTTACTGCCCTGCCAGGCTCGTGTGTCAGCTGCGAATATCAGCAGCAAGATTGGGGATTTATTTCCAGCCCACTGATGAAAAGGTGGCCCAGCCAGCAGCAGCACTTCTGCTGGGGAAATCTCCAGCGGGAGAATTCCGGGGTGGATTCAGGAGTGGAGGGGTCTTGCCACGAGCTGCCTGGGCACTGTGGGGAGAGCTGGCTGCCTGTGGGGCTGGAAATGCCCCCTGACACTGGAGGAACCCCGAGGGGTGTTTGTCCTGCTCCAGCAGCGGCACAACCAGTCCGGCAGCACCAGCGGAGGGTGGAGCAGGGAGCAGGGACAGGGAACTGCCCGCCAATGAACCCCACGGTGAATCAGAGCCTTTCCTAACCCCGGCTATTCAACCCCGGACTGCTGGAACAAACATGCCAAAGGAACAGCTCAGAACCTGCCGTGTGGCACGCACTGATTGCGGGCACCCCGATCCCGGGAAAGATCCCAGAGGGAAGCATCTCACCTGCTCCCTGCCTGGGGGGAAAGCCTTTCCAGCCTTTTCAGGGCTGAACTGTGTCCCAGAAGGAGCCAGGCTGGTCCCCACCATGCCACGCTTCAGGATCGTGGCTGGGGGAAGAAGAGAAAACATAATCCTGCTTTTTTCCCCCTCATGTCCATTATATCTGACATGAGGCAGCAAGAAGAGTGGATGACTCAGTCCTGTGCAATGCAGCTCCTCTGCAGCAGCCTCCTGAGCCTTGAGGATTGCCACAGGCTCAGGGTCCTACCTGGATTTTCTTCCTTTGGAAAAATTCCTTCTCAGTGGGAAATGAGGGATCCTCCTGGCCTGGATTCCCCTGGGCATTCTGCCCACCCTGCTGGGGTGGGGTGAGCCTGTGGGGGCCCCCAGCTTTGGCAAACACAGATCAGGGCAGGAAAGCCTGAATCCATGGAGGAAGGGGAAGAGGGGTCACACATTTGGGGTGCAGAGCAGCTCAAGCAAAGCCATCCTGAGCAAGAGGCTCTGCAGCTTTCAGGGGGCTTGGCTCATGGAATCATGGGATGGTTTGGATGGGAAGGAACCTTAAAGCTCATCTTATTCCACTCCCTTTCATATCCCAGGCTGCTCCAAGCCCGCTCCAACCTGGCCTTGGACACTCCCGGGGATCCAGGGACCCACAGCTGCTCTGGGCACCCTGTGCCAGGGCCTGCCCACCCTCACAGGGAACAATTATTCCCCAATATCCATCCATCCATCCCTGCCCTCTGGCACTGGGAGCCATTCCCTGTGTCCTGTCCGTCCATCCCTTGTCCCCAGTCACTCTCCAGCTCTCCTGGAGCCCCTTTGGGTTCTGGAAGGGGCTCTGAGTTCTCCCTGGAGCCTTCTCCAGGTGAGCACTCCCAGCTCTCCCAGCCTGGCTCCAGAGAAGAGGGGCTCCAGCCCTGGGAGTAGCTCCGTGGTCTCCTCTGGACTCATCCAGCAGCTCCAGGTCCTTCTGGAGACCCCAGAGCTGGAGTCAGCTCTGCAGGCGTGTGGGTCCTGCTCATGGGGTGCTGCTGCAGAGGGCTGTGGGTGCAGCTGTGGGCGCTGCAGGGAGCTGTGGGTGCTCCGGGGCTGACAGGACACACACACAGCTTGGGGGCTGCTGGCTGTGGGAATGGGAGGAGTTTTTCCCCTGGGCACTGGGAGCAGGTTTGCTCCAGGGGTCTGGCATGGAGTGTGGCAGCATTTTCATGCACTGGTAATCTGTAAAAACAGGGTGAAAATCTCTTCTGTGTTGTTGTCAAGTTTCAAATCTCCGAAGGGCTGGAAGAGAGACAAAGCTCTTCTGGTTTGCTCCTTTTCCACGGCTCCAGATTCGGCCTGAGTGGGCAGATCTCTGCAGAGCCAGACAGGCAGGGAGCTGCGAGTTGTTTTCCAGTTTCACGCTCTTTCCACTGTAATGTGCCCTCCAGGATGTCAGGTTTTCCTTTTGGGGGATGAGAGGCAGCGTGTGGCCCACTGCTCCCCACCACATCCTGGTCCCGAGCTCCCAGGGGCTTTCCTGAGCCTGGGGGGCTTTAGGGAGCAGCTTCCCACAGCTCCTGAGGCACTGCCTGCCCAGAGACCAGGGAATTTCAGTCCATATGGACCATCCGTGGCAGGCCAGGAGCTCCCAAAGGGGGAGCAAACCTTGCTCTTTATGGACACTTTGATGAGTGCTGCTCAGGGGCGAGGCTGAGCCTGCAGGACATCTGGGGACAGCTGTCCGTGCCTTTCTGCTTGGACAGGACACTGCTGGCCACCCTGGGAAGGTGCCAGCACCACCCAGACCTGGGGATGCCTCGTGCAGGGTGATGGGGACTCAGGAGCATCTCCCCACCACCCTCATCCCTCTCTCCAGAGTGGGACAGGCTGCTCCAGTGTCCCTGTCCCCACCCCACAGCAATGCCTCAACACCCCTGTCCCACCTGCAATGTCCCCTGTCCCCAGCACTGTCCCCACCCCTCTGCCCCATGGCCTTGCCAGTGCCTTTTCCCCCGGTCCGGGGAGGTGGCAAA
>VWZN01007019.1:247867-265727 GCA_013396955.1 Regulus satrapa
GGGGTTTTCCTTGCCTGTCTCCAGGATCTGTGCCTCCCACTGTGTCTGGAGGCAGCGTGGGGAGCTGCCAGCTGGGCTGAGCTGCCTGGGCACCCATCCCAGCTCCGAGGAGCCCATTCCAGCAGCTCCAGGTCACGCCGCAGGAATTATTCCCCAGTGTGCGGAGGGTGCCCGGCTCTGCTCGGGGTGGCTCTGGCTCCCTGCTGGCAGGTGGCCCCGCTGGGGTTTGCTGGCAGCCGTGAGGGAAGGGTATTTTTAGCTCTCCCCTCCCTCTGGCTGTGGGCAGTGTGTGGCATTTATTTGTTGTGGAAGTATTTGGAGTTCGGGTGGCAGGCGGCACGAGTGGAGGCACAGAGCTCACATGGGCTCAGGGCACGATCCTGACCCCAAATTCCCTGGCTGTTGGGGTGGTCCCATGGGTTTGTCCTCTCATACTGAGCCCAAGGCTCTACTCAGGTCAGAGGGAAGCTGCATGGCTGAAATTCAAGAGAGACATTGAGAAGAGAGACATTGAGCTGCTCATAAGCTGTAGGTAAAGCACAGGTGAACTTCCAGGGTCACAAGCCAAAGAATCTGGGAATGATTTGAGTTGGAAGAGATCTTGAAAACCATCTCATTCCAATGCCCTGCCATGGCAGGGATGCCACCCACTAGCCCAGGTTGCTCAGGGTCTCTCCCAGCCTGGCCAGCACAGGTAAATCCATCGAAGCTGTGCTCAGGCTCTGTGTGGAAACTTCTGTGTGTCCTGCCCTGGGAGCTGCCTCCTCCTTCTCCGCTCCATGTGTCCATGCCCAAATTGGACCCACTTTTTCTCATGCCAGTGCCTTGACTCAGCTGCTGGTATTCCCAGGCTCCCTGCCTTTCTTCCTCCCTGCCTGCACACGAATCTCCATGGAGCAAACGCCTTGTAGCTGTGAAATGATGCCCTGCAGGAAAATGCTACCCGACCTGTCAGGTGCCTTTCCCAAAGCTCCGCAGGCTGCCGGAGCCTCCCTGGCACACGGAATCCTCCCTGCAAGGATCACGCATTCCCTGGCACGGGGGAGAGCCCTGCTAGCTGCAGCTCTGGGATAAGCTGGGCACCAGCAGGAATGTTGTGCTGGCACGTGGAGTCCCCTCCGGTGCGGGGGACAAGCCGGGGGCTGCAGGTGGTGATTCCAGCCTCATCCGTTCCGTGGATGTCACACCTGGGATCTGCACGTGCTGCTCCCACGTCCCCGCAGGGGCTGATTCCCTGTGAGCATTCCGAGGTGTGGCATGGCAGAGCCAGGATTCCAGCAGCTGGTGCCAGGCCAGCTTTGCTGCTGCAGCTCCTCGTGCTGGCATTGGGAACCTGGAGCAGAGCAGGGGGAGCATTCCCGGCGTTATTCCCGGCTGGGGGAACTGCTCTGTGGGAATGGAGCGCGGGGTGAAAACAGAGCCTGGGGAAGCAGCTGCCAAAATGAATCTCGGTGACTTTTCCCAGGGCTGAACAGGGGGGAATTCCTGTTGGATTTCTGCCCTAGACCCTCTGTGGTTTATCTGTGATATCAGCATGGAATCACGGAATGGTTTGGGTTGGAAGGGACCTTAAAGCCCATCCAGTTCCACCCATGCCATGGGCAGGGACACCTTCCACCATCCCATCCAAGCCCCATTCCTTGCACACTTGTGTGTCACACCTGTGTCTCGCTGCATCCATGGGCCTCTGCCCCGCAGTGTTGTGGCTCTGGGAATGCCCAGCCATGGAACAGCCCCTGCAGCAGCAGCCTGTGCAGTCGCACTCGGCAGAGAGCAGCCCGGGCTGGCTGACTCACTGCAGCCAGACACTGTGGGAGGGCTGGTTTCGGCTCCACCAGGCTCCCAGTATAACCAGTGATGCTGCTGGCTGGTGCCTCACCCAAGAGCCCTCCCCTTGCCTGGGAAGAGCTGAGGCTTGAATCACCCTGTTCGGCCTCTGCATGTCCAAGCAACATTCCCGTGTGGGTGTCAGTGACACCTGTGCGTGTGTCCCCTCAGGAGCTCGGTCCCTGCCCCACCACCTCCAGGGGCCCTCTGCACACAGGGGGTGGCACAAATGGGGAATGGCCAGGGCAGGTCCCTGATGTCCCCAGGGTTGCATCCCAGGGCAGTCACACGCCAGGAGCAGACAAGGAAGGTCACAGAATCACAGAACCATCGAGGCTGGAAGAGCTCCCTGAGATCCTCCAGTCCAACCGTTCTCCCTGCACTGCCCAGGACACCACTGACCCATGTCTCCAAGGGACACACATGTGCATGTTTTTGAACTCTAGAGGGATGGCCACTCCAACAGTTCCCCAGGCACCTGTTCCAGTGTCTGACCACTCTTCCAGTGAAGAAATTTTCCCTAATATCCAACCTAAACCTCCCCTGGCCCAGCCTGAGCCATTCCCTCTCCTCCTGTCCCTGTTCCCTGGAGCACAGCCCGACTCCCCCGGCTGTCCCCTCCTGTCAGGAGCTCTGCAGAGTCACAAGGGCCCCCTGAGCCTCCTTTGCTCCAGGCTGAGCCCCTTCCCAGCTCCCTCAGCCTCTCCTGGGGCTCCAGACCCTTCCCAGCCCCCTTCCCTGCCCTGGACATGCTCCAGCCCCTCCAGGTCTCTGTGGCCAGGAGGAGCCAGAGCTGGACCCGGCCCTCGAGGTTCCCCAGAAGTGCCAGCACAGGGGACAGGCCCTGCCCTGGTTCTGCTGTCGCACCATTCTTGATCTAGGCCAGGTGCCCATGGCCCCCTTGCCCCCCGGGCTCATGTCCAGCTGCTGTCACCAGCACCCCCAGGCCTTTCCCATTGAACAATTCCCAGTCACTCTGCCCCACCCTGGAGCTTCCATGGGGTTGTTGTGACGCAAGGGCAGGACTGGCAGCGGGGCTGCAGCGATGCCCCACAGGTGAGCAGGCAGAGAAACCTCCCCGAGCCGGGTGATGCCGTAACCGTGGAGACCAGAAAGGTAATTGGGGAGAGAGGAGCACTCTGCAAGAGGCACCTGCTGCTGAATTCAGCCATGGAGCAGCTCTTTGAGGTAGCTGCCGATTTCCACATCAAAAGAGGAAGCTGAGAAAAGGCAGCCCAAAGGTTGCGGCTGAACTGCGCTCAGGTCTTCGCCCAGATGGCAACTGGCCTCAGCAGATGGGGTGGGACGAGTTCTCTGCAGCTCAAACTGCCTCCCCATGGAGCCAGCACTTACTCAAACCTTTATAGGCTGTGGGGAGGACGGACACCCCCAGATGACAATTTGTGACATCCTCAGATAGCTCTGAGAGAAGAGTCCAGACCTGGGGATGTCTTGGCTTTGTGAGGGAAGAACCAGTGGGATGAAAGCTCTCCTGGCCAGGGATCCCACCTGTGTGGGAGAGCCACCACCTCTGAGGCCTTCTCTGCCATGCTGGGGTTGTTCTCAACTTTCCCTTTTGTGTTTTCTCTCCCTTGGCCTTGTCTCAGGGATGGGGATGGGCACTGGGAGGGGAACTGAAAATTCTGCGTTCCCTCCCACCATCAACCATTTTCCATGTGCCCACCCCAAGCAGGATGGAGGGAAATTCTTCTGAGCCAGGGAGACAAGAAGCTTTCTGCAGAGCTGGCTGAAATCAAATGCTGCAGTTTTGCAGGCCGAAATCTCTTTGACATAGCAGATTTCAGACCTTGATCACCAGCTCCTTCTGCTTGGGGAATTCGGCTGGGAGGAGATGAGAGTGGGGTGCAGAAGGAGAAAGCAGAGAAGCTGTTCCACAAGGGATCCATCCTTGATCCATCCTCACTCGGGGCATGGCTGAGCTGGGGACAGTGGGAGGCTCAGCTGCAGCAAATCAGGGTGACAACAGCAATTTGCACAACCTGCCAGTGGGACAAAGTGGCTCTTGAGGTCTTGCTGAAGGGAACAGGCATGGCCTGGTCCCCATCTGCTGTTTGTTCATCCAGCTCCTGTCCTGTTTCCTGGTTTGTCCACACCACCCCCTGGGTTTTGGATCTGTAACACCGCCTTTGCTGGGCTCTCATGAAGTGTTCTTTTCCAAACCTCACAGAGTCCTGAGCTGGAAGTGATTCCAAGACCCCTAAAGTCCAACCCCTGTCCCTGCCCAGACACCCCAACAATCCCCCTGTGTGTCTCTGGCAGTGCTGTCCAAACCCTGCTGGAGCTCTGGCAGCTGTGAGGCCATGCCCATTCCCTGGGGAGCCTGGGCAGCCTCTCATTCCCAGGGAGCCTTCCTCTGGGGGAATAAACATCTCCCAAAATCCAGCCTGAGTCCCCCTTGCACAGTTCGATGCTACTGTCACCAGGACAGCTGTTCTGGTGTAGGGGATGGGCCCAGGTTGAAGCCCTGCTGAGATCCTTGTGCTCCCATCTCCCCTGGCTTTGACATGTCCCACCAGGAAGTTGTTTGCCAAGAGCAACAGCTGATTTTCACAGAATCCCAGACTCACAAAATGGGTTGGGTTGGAAAAAACCTGAAGGATCATCTCATTCTGCCCCCTGCCACGAGCAGGGACACCTTCCACCAGCCCAGGCTGCTCCAAGCCCCATCCAACCTGGCCTTGGACACTTCCAGAGATGAAACAGCCACAGCTTCTGCAGGCTACCTGCTCCAGGGTGTCCTTTACACCTCTTCCAGGGACGTGGGGGTGAGGAACACATCCAGCATCCAGTGCCGGGCTGTCCCAGGGTGCAGGGAGGACAGGACATCCCGTATCGCTCCCACACCAACCGCAGCGGCCAAATCTGGGAGCTCTGCTCAGGAAGCAGGGCCAGGCTGGAGATCCCAGCACTCCCAGGAGCAGGGGGAACAAAGCAGTGGCCGGCTGGCCCCGCTGGGCTGCAGCCCACATTAGCAGCCTGCCTGGAGTCTGTGTATTAGCCGTGAATTAATGTCCTGCAGAGACTGGGAACCGGGATCATGCGGGGATTAAAGAGGCATTACCCCTTTGTTAAAGCTGATGTTTTTGGGATAATCTGGAAGCTTTAGCTAATACATTATTACAGAAACTCCTTCAATCACAGCGGCAGACAGTAAGCAGATTTGGATATTACTGCATAACTGCGCAGGGCTGCTGCCGCTGCTGCTCTTCCCTTCTCCCCTTCCTGGGCAACACCCATGGCACAGCCATGCCTGGGAGCTCCCTGGAGACTGGTCCTGCAAGAGATCCTGCCCAGCTGAAGGGTGGCTGTGTCCTGGCCAAGGTGCTCTGGGGAAATCAGCAGCTTTGGAGGCACACCAGAGGCTTTGTCCATGGAGAGGAGCACTGGGAGCTCCAGCCTGGGTAAGTGGATCGCCAGTGAAGCAGCGGGAAGCATCCCTGGAGCAGGGGGAAGCTGTTGCTGTGGGCACATTTCTCTCTTGGAGTTGCTGCCCAACTGGAGGTTCTGCTGCTGGGAGCCCAGCGCTGCTCCCTCCTGTTTGCTTGGAAACCTCCATGGCTTGGACAGGAGAAATCCTTCCCTCATCCCAACGGGGAGACCAGCACCAGGATCTGGGGCTTGTGGAAGGAGCCATTTGGATGCCACTTGTCCCTGTTCCCAGTGGTTCAACACACGAAGGACTTCACGGGAGGCTTTGGCAACAAATTCCCAAGACTAACCAGGGCTTTGGTGGAGACACATTCCCACTTTTCTGTGTCTTCCCAGGTGTGACCCCGCACAGTCACTGCCAGGGATGTCTCCCTCAATCCCAACAATCTGGGAGGGCAGGGGAAGCTCGTGTGTTTCCCCCCTGCATGGATTCCTGTCTGCTGGCAGAGAAAACTGGAGCTCAGCACTTCCCACCCCTCCACAAAGGCTTAAGGAAATGGGAAAGGCTCTCACAGAATCATGGAATCATGGACTGCTTCGGTTGGAAATTTTAGCTCTTCTCCTTCCAAGCCTCTGCCACAGGGACACTCCAGGCCCCATCCAACTGCCCCATAAGCCTGGCAGGAGCCAGAGCTGGATTTAATCTCAGTCCCTGCCCTAATCTGGGCTCTGATCCTGCCTCCCAGAGGTGCTGTGACTCCCACAAGACAACCCCAGAGACACGGAGCCAGGATGCCACGCCTGAGGTCCAAGGAAGAGCAACTCTCACTGTGCCACATTTCCTAGGACATGGAGATGGCTCAATCCCAGACCTGTGGGAATGGCAGGGACTGGAATGTGGTGGGACCAGGGCTCGAGCCTGCTTAGCAGAGCTTTGGGAATACTGGGAAGAGAAACAGGGAAGGTTTATATTGCTCTGATGGCAGATGCATGACAGGGAGCCAAATGCTGTGGAGAAAGTAGGGATTAACCCTCAGAGAGCCAATGGAGAGGGGGAGAGAATGCAGGGGGTAAAACATGGGATGGAAATCAGGAGGCAGAGATGGCTGCAAGCACATGGATCATGGAAAACATGGGAAATGGGGAAAATGTGCTGGAGATTTTGGAATACATGGCTAAACACTGGGACAACCTCATGCAGGAGCACAAGTCGTGTTCCCAAACTCATCCTCCTCCTCAGGCAGGGAAGCAAAGGCAGAGATGGAAGATTCACGACGCCGGAATGCACAAAAGGCAGCAAATCCCCTGGCCCAGATGACACATCTGGAGTCCTCCAAGAGCTCCAAACCCGGTGACGGAGCTCTCAGCAATAACACACAACTGCACATCCTCCAACTATGGCAGCGGGGGCAGTAAAGGCTGGGCCTACATTCGAAAGCAGGCCCCGGGGTGTGCTCGGGCTCACAAACCAATAAGCTTTGCTTCAGCGTGAGCAAATGCTTGGAACAATTATGCAGAAGCGTAATTAGAAATCTTGGCGAGCGGGGGCTCCTGAGCTGCCGTATCCAGCACTTCAAACGAGCGCACGAGCTCCTGGTTTCCAGGCTGGGTTATTCCTGGGGCTGCTTCCCCCCATGGACACACGAGTCGTGCCCGTGCAACAGCAGGCGCAGTTTGGGGCCGGGATGGAGGGGCTGGCAGCAAGGAGAGCTGTGAGCAGAGCTCAGGGCGGGCAGGACCCAGTTTTAGAGGGGTTTAGGCCCTGCCAAGCTGCTGGAACCCACCCTGAGAGCTGCAGGCCACCAGATCAGGGGGGCTGCAGTGCCAGGAAGGTGCTGCCAGAGGTTGTTGTTTGCTCTTGGTGTGTCTTTTCCTCCTCCAGGGCACCTTTTGTACCTCCCCATATCCAGCCACCGATATGGGGACACCCCAAATTGAAGTGGGTCCCTGGAAGTGTTCAAAGTCGAGCTGGAAGGGGCTTGGAGCGACCGAGTCGAGGAGAAGGTGTCCACCAAAAGGGTTGGAATGAGGGGGTGTTTAAGATCCCTTCCAACCCAAATAATTCTGTGATTCTGTGGTTCAAAACATGCGCAGATGTGGCACTTGGGGTTTGATGTCATGGTGAACACGGTGGTGCTGGGTTAACTCTTGGACTTGATGGCCTTGGAGGTTTTTCCCACTGAAACAATTCTCTGGTTCTGGGATCTAAGTCATGCAGAGCTCTCTCATGTCAGTGATGTTGGCCAGGAGCTAAAATCACCTCACTGCCTTAGAAAACCTGGCTGAAATAGAAGGAAATTAAACCCCACCTTCCAATGCCCAAGTCTGGCAGTCCCCTGAGGCACGAGGGTGTCCCTGCAGGGCTGGGGGTGCTGCCTCCCACTGCTGCTGCTCTGGGGTTTATTTTTGCCCTGCTAACAATAGGATTGCAAACCAAAACTCAATTATGGGATCCTGTGTATCGCTTCCTCCACGCCCACTTTCCTAAAGAGGTGCAGTGGCACTGAAAGGTCCACAGGGTTTTAAATATCTGATTCAGGCTGGAAAAATCCACCAAAAATCGCAGCTATCCTGTAATATTTTTGGTGACAAAGCTCCCTGAAGAGCAGCCTTGGGATCATCCTGATGCTCGGGGTGCCCCTCTTTGTGTACCCCAGCCCTCTGGAGCTCCCCGTTGTTTGGAGTGGGGGCCGGGCAGGCAGCAGGCACAGGGGAGCGTTCCTGCCCCAGGCTGTACTCGGCAGAAAGGAGAGCAAGCGCCTCCCTCCAGGGCTTCCTCTGCCTGCCTGGTGCCCCGGGGCGTTCATGCACCTTCCTCTGGAGCTTTGGCGCCGGGCACCTCCGGGACTGCGGGCTGGGAGTCCCCACTGCAGCTCCCTCAGCATCAGCCCAGGAGCCTGAGAAGGGAAACCAGGAGGGACCCCCGCCCTGGCTCTTCACTGTTGGAAAAGTAGGACAGGTCTCCCAGGCTCTCCCGTGCTCCTTCCATCAGTCCCAGCCTGTCTCCAGTTCATTCCTGCTAACCCTGCCCTCTCCTACTCCACCAATGCGATCCTCAAACCCAACAGAGCTCCTGATTTCACCGCCCTGCTCTGAGCTGCGCCTGTCTAGTGTCTCCCACCAGGCAGCTGTGGGGTCACACGGAGCAGAAGTAGGGCAGGGAAGAGGCACGGGAAGTTCCCAGCTTGGGGTCTGCTCCTTCACCCACTTAAAAAACGACTCAGGAGGCTCTTGGGCCTTGGAGAGGCAGCTGCACCCCCAGGAGGGACCAGGAGGAGATGGACACCCCGAGCATCACCAGCAGATGTGGTGCTGGTGTCCCTACATGGCTGACAGGGGGGTCCCAGCAGCAATGGGGTCCAATTGCTGCATCCTCCCCATCCCTCCTTGGCTTTCTGCAGCTGCCCCACATCTCTGTGAGGTGACACTACGGGTGTCATACAAGGGCCAAGAGCTGTCACCTGGAGCAGCCCAGCATGGGCTGGGGGGCAGCCCCCACGGGACAGGGAAGCAGGAAGGGGGCCCAGACCTCCTTCTGCCCCGGATTTCCACAGTCTGGTGCTGGCTGTGCCCCCACCTCCTGTCACCGAGCACCCCAGTGCCACCAGGGCTGCCCCTTCACCTTCCTCACACTCCAGTGGGGCTGAGCAGGTCCCTGCCCGCTCCACAGAGCCCTTGGATGTGCTCTCAGCCCGCTCCAGGTCCGAGTGGTGCTGCTGCAGCCAGGCCAAGAGGTTTCATTTCGTGAGCAAAATTGTGACCTCATTCACTCGCTGTGAGCCAGGCCAGCACTCTCCAGTGATTTTCCTTCCTCTGCTCCTCTGCCCCTTCACTTGGTGAGCCTGGCACAGCCCTCCCTAGCCCTGGTGGCACTTCCCACCTTGGCTGCAGGTCGGGCGCAGCTCAGTGGGATTTGCTGGGTGGGGAGACCTTGGGTTCACTTTCCTGCAGCTCCTCCCAAAGGGGACAGCCCCCTGTGACCCCCCTGCATCACCTTCAGCTCAGTGGTGATTTCCTCAAGGCTTTTGGGCCAGCCCATGGTGGTTTTGCCAGGGACCTCAAGCTGAGGTGGCTCAGAGATCTCGTTATCCCATAATAATGGGATCTCATCATCCCATTCTCCCCTCCAAATTGTCTCATTCATTTTACTCCTTGCTGTGGAGAAGACCCAGATACCAAAAGGGCTTCTGCTTCTTGACCTCCACATCCTGCAGTTCAAAGTCTGTTTTGTGGCTGAAGCCTTGATGACTCTGAGCCAGGATGAGGTTGGAGGGTCAGGGCCAGGCTCTGGCCACAGGAGGGGTGACANCTGCTGCAAGAGCCTGCTCCAGCCTCTGCCTGGCTCTTAGACCCAAAACTCCCTGCTCCCAGTCCACTCCTCTGCTCACACATCCAGACACATCCCACCTGTTTCCAAATCAAGCCCTGGGCAGCAGAGCCCAGAGCTGGGAGCACCCTAACCCAACCCATCCTCCCTGTGGGAGGCCATGCCAGGAATGATGGAAGGAGACACCTCCCTGTCCCGAGTGCCTGGAGGTGCCCACCCCATTCCCCAGACCTCAGGCAGCCTCTCGGCAGGTCACTACAGCACACCCCCGACCCTGGCAGAGGGCAGGGCCCAGACCCAGCTCCTGTCCTGTGCCAGGCCACCAGTGATGCTGCTGGTGGCCATGGACTTGTCTGCCTGCTCAGCTCTCAGCCCGTGGCTGCCAGGCTCCCAGGCATGTGGGCTGCAGTCCCTCCTGGGGGCCCTTGCACCGTGCCAAGGGAGCTTTTCTTATCTTCACAGGAATGGAAACCTTTCTGAAATCAAAGTGCTTGGGTGGCTTTGAAGAGTTTCCTCTGGAGATGAAACAAGGCTGTTTGCGAGCGCCGGCAATCGCTGCTGAGCTGCAGCTCCTGGGGACACCGGGCTGCTGGGGAGCACTGGGCAGTGGCCTGGGGGTGCCCTGGGCTGGCCACTTTGGCCACGGGAACTGCCCTCCAGGCTGGAAGCTGCCCCTCGTGCAGAGCCCACCAACACCGAGCTGTTCTGACTCATTCCCACCCTGGGAATTGTGTGCCAAGAAAGGCAACCAACAAAGGGATGGGAGAGAGGATTATGTGGAGATGATGGAGATGTTCAAAGCACACCCTGCACTGTGAGGGGCTGCTCAAATCCTCCAGTCCCCAGGACCTAGAGGGCCCTTTTGCAAGGGGAAAAAGAATTCAAGGGCCAGTGCAGCAAATGAGCCTGAAGAAAAACTGCCCCTCTGGAGGAACCCACCCAGGCTGGTCTGATTCGAGGAGCTGGATAAGGGGTAGATGTGGAGGGGCCAACACTGCAGTGGGCCTGGGGACAGGCTGATGTGGGCATGTGATGTGGCACTCAGCAGCACAGGCTGTAGCTGCCAGCCTGCCCTGGGGAGCAGAGAATGCCTGGCAAGCCGCTGTGCATGGAGATTATTTGTTGTTTGATATTTTCCCTTTAATGCTTTTGTCCTAAAATAAATACACAAAAGTTCAGGGCCCTGCAGGTTGTGTCTGTTAGGGATGGTGGAGTCAGGGATTGCTTTGGAGTGATCCCTGTGCTTTGTTTACCACGATGAGCAAAGTCTGCTCTCCCTGCTTGCTCCCAGTTCTTTAGAATCCTTCCCCAAAGCTGCCTCACCCCCTTCCCGCTCAGCCCTGCCACCCTTCCCTGCTTCCGCGGCCTTCCTGCTATGGGAAGGGCACACTGTGACACCCAGCAAAGCTTCTGTCTCTGGGGATAGGCGGACTTTGTCCCTCAGCAGAAGTGAAGGTCCACGCTGGATGCCAGCCTGGGGCGGTGATGCTCGAGCACAGGGGGAAGCAGGATACGCTGTGCCACAGCCCTGGCGCCCAGGCACAGCTGGGAATGATGTCCCACCCCCAGTATTCCACCCACTGCATCCCAGGGTCAGCGCTGGCACCGTGCCCCAGCCCCAATAGAAGATCCCTACCAGGATCCCTCATTCCAGACCTCCGGTCATCCCACTGAGGTTCATTCTGTCCCTCAGGATGTGCTGTATCTGATCTTGGCTGGCCTTTCCCATGGATCCCACCTTGTCTGCCCCTTGTTTAGCACTGCATTCCCCTTAGATCCTCACTCCAGTGCCTCTGGATTTTGCCCTGAGCACTGCTGGCTCCAGGATATTGCAGAGCAAACAGAGAGCAGAGATAAAGGGGCAGCATCACTTCCTCGGAGCAAACACAACCCCAGCCCTGCAAAGGTCACTCAGGTCCATCACTGCTGGCACCCCTTCCCAGCCCTTCGGTGGCCCCATGCTCCTGCCACATGCTAGTTCCAGAGGGACAATGGCATTCCCCCAGAGCCTGCCCTCAGTGCACTCCCATTCCCTGCCCTGCCCCATCCCATCCCTGCCTGCTCCTGCCCTCCATGCCTCCAGGGATCTGCTCCTGCCCTGCTGGTGGCACCTTGGGCCCCCGTCCCCCAGCACTAACCCTGCCATCTCCTGCCAAATCCACGCTCACCCTCTGAACTCTCTGCCCTCTGGTGTCCACGTGCATGGTCTGGCTGTCCCCACCACAGTCCCTGACCTGCTGGTGTCACCCGGGACCCTCCCATGGTCCCCATCTGTCCCTGAACCCCACAGAGCTCAGCTGACTGTGGGTCCCAAGACCCTCCCCGCCAGGGATGAGGGATGAGCCTCTCCCTTTCTCCATGCCCGGAGCAGCTCCTCTCCTGCCCAGCCCAGGCTCCACGGGCAAGTCCCAGCCCGAGCAGAGGTTTCTGGCTGTCCCATCCCCGTGCCAGTCACGGGCAGGACAGGTCTGGTCTGGTCTCCTCTCCCTGAGTCTCCTGCTGCTCCCTTGGGCCGCAGGATCCTGTGGAGGGAGGTCCCTGCTCCCCAACAGCTCCTGCTGGGAGGATGTGGAAACCTCCCTTCCCCGGTGCCTGTTTGCTTGTCTCCAGGGCTGGACCATCTCCCAGCAGCAGCTGGAGGTGGGATTTCAGGCAGGAGACCGTTGGACCCTAACAAAAGCAGGAAATGGGTGTAATTCTCCTTTGGAGGAGGAATGAATAGCAGATCCCCGGAGGAGGCGAGGCCAGCTCAGAGAGCCGCAGCGACGTGGGAAATGGCTCATTCCTTGCAAGGCTGGACTTCCTGAGAGCTTCCCCCTTCCTGCTGCTCTCCAGCCTCTCCCCAGCTCTGCCAGACCCTCAGCAGCTCCAGCAGCAGGACAGGAACCACCAGAGTCCTGGCCAGGGTGCCTGTTCCCAACCCTACTCCTGCCAGGTCACGGGGAGCCTGGGTGGCAGCCGAGGGGCACAGGGGACCTGAGGATGTGATTTAGTGGGTGGCACCCCAGTTTTGGATTGAGATGAGTTTTAGACACGCTTCCAACCCAAAGTATGTTGTGATTCCATGGCTCTGTGACCCCACACCTCATGTGCAGCCCCACTCTCTCCCTCCTTATACCCAGGAACAGGAATTTGAGTATTTTGGGAATAAAGAGAGTGCCAGAGGCAGGAGATGGGAGGGAGGCCACCACTGGCCAAACCACTGGCATGGGCACGGCGCTGGGAACAGCAAGAGCTGCCCCTTGGTGGTGGCTCCCAACCTGGGGAAGCTGTTGGAGCATCCCACATGTTTCCAACAGCCTGGGAGTGCCAGGGAATCTCCACTCCAATCTGAATCCCAGGATCACCTCAGGCACCGAGCACCAAAGCTCACTCAGCCACCAGGGTTTCATTCTGGGGCCCTGCTGCTTCTTCTTGAGGAGCTCTCTGGTGCTACAGAGGATGCGTGGGGATTGGAGAAACCTTCCTGAACTCTGGAGCAGGGCACCAATTAATCAGTGCTTGAATAATTGCAGGGCACTGCAGACCTTCTGTTCCCAACAGCCTGAGGAGGGAAGGGACGAGGTGGGGGACTGAGCCAGGGAGGTCACTCACCCCAGCCCGTCCTCGCCTCAGCCTCAGAGCTGCTCCCAGGATTGAATGGTTTCTTTTTTAAAGCGAGATCTAATCTGGTGACAAAAGCTGAAGCAGTGCTGTGAGCCCAAGATCATCTCCCCCAAGAAAAGCTCCTTCAGCCTTCAAATGCTTTCACCACTTGGATGCTGGATTTCAATCCCAGGCAGAATCTGCCTCTCTTCAGCTCCAGCCCTGCTCTTGTTATTCCTTGCTGTGGGATTTAAGGGTTCTGTTTTCCACGTGGGAGGACACAGGCCAGGTGCACAGATCACCTGATAACAGAGTTTTAGCAGCATCACACCCCCGGGCCTCCCTTTTCCAGCCTGTGGTCGGGTCTGTGGTCCTCCTTCCAGCTCTCCTGGTGTTCCCCTGACATCCCCAAGTGTGGGTGCCAGACAAAGAGCTCCAGCAGGGCGCTAGTCACGGATTTGCAGCCCCCACACACCAGTACACAATGATCCCTAATTACTCTTTTGCATACAAATCTGCATTACTGGACGAGGCAGATATTCCTAGGAGGGCTTAAATGAGATCCCTTGGTTTCTGGTTAAGAGCCAGGGTTCCTCTCACAGCCTGTATGGGCATGTCCAGAGTTACTGCTTTCCAAGATCCAGCCTGAGGGCTTCAAATCCCATCTTCAGTCCCAGATACATTTCGGATATCTGCAGTCAAATACCCCCTGACCATTTAACCAGGTGAAAACATCCTCTTCCCTTTCTGTCTCATCACTCTGGGTGTCATTTTCCAGCTTTCCCGGCAAAGATTTCATCTCTTCATCTCCATCATTGATAAAAATGTTCCACAGCAGCGGACGAAGCGCGGGGCCCCGGGGGAGGGAGGTGGGAATAATGCTCCTTTCTGCTCTCTCCCCATTAGCAGCCCCCTCGGAGATCTGCCAGGGAAGCAGTTTGAACCCATCTCATCTGTGCCCTGTTAATTCCTTCTAATGCAAGTTTTAATCAAAATGTCAGGTGGAAGGAAGTCAAATGCCTTGGAGAGATCCGAGTGTGCTCTATCAACACAAGTGCCGCTCTCCCCCAGCCCGGTGATCCTGTCACACAGAGACAGCGGGTCTGGGTGACAACCCTGCTGGCCCTGCCACCAACGCTGGCTGCAGCTCTCGAGTCTGGGGACATCACATCACCAGGTGAGACTTTTCCCAGGGATCCACGTGTGGATGGAAACCCATGGGACACCGGCATCCCCCCCGAGCAACGCCCTCACCACCTTCTCCAAACCTTTCCCTCTCGTTATCTGGGGAATGCTGCTCCCTGAGGAAGGGGAGGAGCTTTCAAGGCTGGATGAGGAGATTGGAGATGCTCAGCCCCAAGGTCTATCCCAGGAGGAGCTTCCAGTGTGGCAGTGGTGGAGCTCATGTGGCCCTGAGGGACAAGGGACAGTGGCCCTGAGGATGGGGAAGAGCTTTGAGGGCTGGACGAGGAGATTTGGGATGCTGAGCCCCAGTGTCCATCCCAGAGGAACTTCCAGGCCGGCAGCCCACGTGCCCTGGGATGTGGGGTGGGCCAAGCACTGCGGGAGGACCAAGGCTCAGGGGCTTCCCCGGCTTGCAGGATCTTTCATCCTCCGTCACCACAAAGCCAGGCCAGATCTGCATTTGCAGCAGCCCACAGAAGCTGCCTCTGTTGTCTTATTTTTGTTATTTTTGAGAGGATATTTTAGCGCTGAGCACATTCCCTCCTGTTGCCATGGCAGCCGTGACAGGGGTTATATACCGTGAGAAAAATACCAAAATTAATGAGTGAGTGAAAGAGCAGCCAAGAGAAAAACAAGGTTAAAAAAAGAGTTAAAACAGTAATAAAAACAATCTCCCAATAATTTGGCAGTGAGCATCCCACAGGCAAGACAGGCGGCGAACATCCGAGCCCTCCGGCTCCTCCGTGGATCCCAGCTGGGGTTGGCTGCCCGCATCCCGTGGCCGGAGCATCGCTGTGGTCTGAGGGCTGCGCTGCTCCCACACCATCCCACCGACGCTCCGGAAGGGGCTGCGCCCACCAGCTCCTTCCCCCGCAAACCTGCAGCCCTCGGTGACGCAGGAGGCGAGCGGAGGAGAAGTTCTTTAATGTGCTCATTTCCTCGCATTTGGGTTTTGAGGATCTTTTTGTTTTTAATTGTAGAAACAAGCGGATTGTCAGAACATCTGTGTTATTAGCATTTGCTGCCCAAATCCGAGCTGCTGCTTCTCCTGCGGAGCCCAGAGCTGATGAGAGAGAGAACAGAGGAGCCTTTGAACTCCTTGCAGCAGACGGCAGCCAGGTTGCTGCGTGTGTGTGTTGGGGAGGGGGTATTTATTCTCTTGTAAGGTTCATTTGCTCTCCGTGTTTCCCTTTCTTCTCGTTTTCCCGGAGATTTAGCTGGATGCTCTTCCCTCGCAGGCTTTGTTCTTCTGACAAGGCCCCACTGGCACCACGACGCAGCTGCCTCTGTGTGACGCCGGAGCAGCCCAGCACGGGGTACCTGGAGCATCCCAGCACGGGAGCATCCCTGAGCTCGGGGCAAGGCAGAGCCTCCAGCAGCAGCTCCGGGGGCGGTGGCACTGCCAGCCCTGCAGGCTCTCACAGAATAACTGCAGACAGAGCTGCAGCCTGAGGGGTTCCTGTTGCTCAGACTGGCTCTGCTTTCTGGGAATGCTGAAGACAAGGTGAGGATGGGTGACTCATCTGGAACTGGTAGGTATTAGGATAGAATTCTTCCCTGTGAGGGCGGTGAGACACAGGTTGCCCAGAGAAGCTGTGGATGCTCCATCTCTGGAAGTGTTTAGGGTGAGGTTGGATGGGGCTTGGAGCACCCTTGGATACTGCAAGGTGTCTCTGCCAAATGAGGGTTGGAATGAGATGGTCTTTGAGGTCCTTTCCAACCCAAACTGGTCTGGGATTCTACAATAACGCCCAGGAGAAGGAAGTACGGGGAATGGCAAAGCTTCCTGTGTTGTCAGAGGGCAAGGAGCACTCTGGGAGGGGCTTTAAAAAGGCAGTGGGGTGAAGAAAGAAGGCAGACATGGATGAGGAAGCCCTGGGATTCCAGGCCAGCAGTGGCCTGGACACGATGTCCCCCCATCTCCCCGGGCCAGGGGTGCTGCTGGCACTGCACAGGGCTCTGCCAGGCTGCTCCTCTGGGCTGCACAGAGCCGGCTCCTGATGCCAGGACTCTTTTCCCCTGCATTCCTAGAGCCTGGACCTGTCCCTCAGAAACGTGTCTGAGCAGAGGCTGAGGTGACAGTCAGCGGTGTCCCACAAATCAGTGGCATCCAGTGATCCATGTAGGTGCCCAGCTCCCCGGCAGTCCCTGTGCTGCTGCCGATCGATTGTCCTGTGACTCTTGTGAAATGCAAACCTTTGGTCCCCAGCAATCTCTAAAGTTTGCTGTCCCTGCTCCACGGGCAGCCTCAGATCCACGGGGTCACTCCCTCGGTTTCTCCCTTTGCTCCAGCTCTCTGTCCCTTCAAGGAGGGCTGCCAGTTACTGATCCATCAAATCTCCCCTTGTCTCCGGAGAATTTCGTTCCCTCTCCCTGCCTAGCTCATGCTGGATCAGCAGGGCACAGCCTGACAGACCCCACAGCTCCTCTCCTTGCCCCAAAGGTGGGCTGTGACCTTCCCTGGCTTCTCACTTCACATCTTCTGCTCAATTGCCTTCATGTGAATTGACACTCAGAATAAAGCCCCGCACACAGACAGAGGAGACATCTCTGCAGGAGCAGAAAGTCTGGGAGGAGAGCTGGGCTCTCCATCCTGAGGGACGACTCCCCAGCCCCCTTTTCCTGCCTAGAAGGACGCAGCCCTGCCACGGGCCGAACCCGCTTGTCGCCGGGGAAAAGCGGGGAGATCTGTGAGAAAAGCGCGGCAGTTTTGGGGGGGAAACGGGGTGATTTAGGGGGTGAGATGGAGCCGGGCTGCTCCGAGCAGGCAGGCGCAGCCTCTAGATGGTGCAGTCATGCAGCCGAGCTGAGCATGTGTGCAGCGAAGGGCGCTGCGCAACAGGTTGGCGTAGCTCAGCGGGGAGACGCGCTCCCATCCTCGCTGCGGCGGAGCGGGAAGGACTTTCCAGCATCCTGGCGAGGAATCCGCGCCGCAGCCGGCCCGGAAGGCGGGTGAGGGGCAGCGCCACGGGCTGCGCGACCCTCGGAGGGGGCTGAGGGCTCGGGCAGGCTCGGGCTGCAGCTCCAGCCCCTGGCAGGGAGCGCGGCCGCTCCTTGCGGGAGCTCGGAGGCGGCGGAGGCAGCAAGGGAAGGGGCAGCCCCGAACAACGCGCTGTCCCCAGGCCCCGGGGACTTCGCTTGGCCAGCCGAGGTGCCCGGGTGAGGAGCCAGCTGAGGGAGAGCGGCTCGTGAAGGCGTCACAAGGGCGCTGGGAGCTCGCGGGTGCTTTTGGGAGTCGCAGGTGCTCCGTGCCTGCTGCGCCCCGACACCCCGCAATAAATAAAGCCGCGATTCACCGAGCTGCGACAGCAGGGCACAGCGACCACTCCGGCCCCGCCACCGCAGCCGGCGGGGGAGCTTTGCAGCCTGCCCGCAGTCCTGCTGGGGGCTGGGGGGCCGGGGAGGGCTGGGCACAGCCCCCGGTGAGCTCGGGCCCACGGAGGGACCCTCCCGGCTGCGCTGGCCCGGGTCCCTGGCGCTGTGCAGCGGGGCTGTGGGGCTCTGAAGCGCCGTCTGGAAGAATAAATGAGCGAATTAATTATTAAG
>VWZN01007021.1:25816-38470 GCA_013396955.1 Regulus satrapa
GCTGGGGATTTGCAATACCTGTGAAACAGCTAACCAAGGAGATATAGCAATGTACCTTATCCACAGTGCAGTCTGAAACTCATAAAAACTCACAAAATCTTTCATCATTTATTATTTCACACAATAATCTCTCACCTTTTTTTTTTTTTCAAAAATCTCATAATTTCATGATTGCAGCTACACACAGATGACAATGTATTTGTCACCAGAATTGCTAAAGCACTGATACTGAGACTCTCTGATCTTGTGATCTGCTGAAATATTTTAAGTCAGAGAAGCTAAGTATTATTTAAGAAGAATTAGCAGATATATGTCCTAAATGTCTAAAAATTTTTTAAAAGCATAAAAGTAGGTCAAAAAATCCAGGACAGGATATAGTCATGTGTAAAAGATCATTGAGAAAGTATTTTTTAATACTTATTTTTTAATGTTGCCCTCATTATTCTCTATTGTTTTATGTAAACAAGTGAATGAGAAAAGAAACAATCTTATTCCCCATTGAATTTTCTTCCTTATTCCTTGGGCAAACTTCAACATGACAGTTAAATTTATCTTTTCTCATTGTGATTTGTCAAGGTTGTCAAAACCACCAGAAGTATAGATGCTTTATTTTCAAGGTTTTCCCTGTCTTCTTTTATTTTTTGTCTTGTTTTTTTGTTGTTGCTATTGTTTTAAAAATTATTTTCAATAGTAACCATAATATATAGCCATAATAAGTAGCCATAATAAGACAATTTTTTCTTCACAGCCATAGAATAAAGAATATAACCAAGTTAAAATATATATTCTTTATGTGGAAATGCATTACTGATTATGATTTGCTATTTATCTTTGTGAGTGAAGTGAGGCACTTCAATTTGCAAGTGGAACTGTTATGAAAGAATTATTAGTCACTACACTGTGAATGACAACAGGCTAGGCCTGTCACTGAATCACCATGGGTAAAATTCAGTCTGCTGCAAAGCGCCAAAAGACTTTCATGTATATCATTCAAGCTCCACTTCAGTCGTGTTCTAAGGGTTTTACTGGAGGTTAAATGGAGCATGGGTTTTGTTTTGAATTTCTGAATGGGACTGCACTCCACTTGAGAATATCCTAACTGCATTCTTTGCAAGGTTTTATATGGTGCTGATTGCTTCTGCATCTGAGCAGCAGTGCATTAAAGGCAGGAGTAACATCTGTGGAGTGCAAGTTCTGTCATTTTCTTCTCAGATATGTTTGAAATGTAGTTGTTTCATGCTATTCTTTTCAGAATTTAATAGGCAGACATGACAGTCATCTGTTTAGTGCTGTACATAATGGAGATGCAATGTAAATTGCAGAAGCAAAGTCAAAGGGAGCAAATTCAAACACATTGCAGAAAGCAGTGTCACTTGGCACGTTTCACAATTTCTCTGCGGAAATTCTCTCCAAACAAACTGCACACTTAACAAAAGCTGTTCTATATGAAGCTAGACATAACACTGAGTTCTTAACTTTTTATTTCCTAAGTGTTCTTTTCTCAGGACCTGGGACAAACCTTTTTCTTCAATACTTTGCTGGACTCGATGAAATGGCAGCTATTCCCACTAACAGAAACAGTTCCTCTGTTTATTCAGAATAACCACTCTATCTCTACTTCTACCAACTGATAATGGTCCCTGACCCCTCTGCAGTGCCCCATATGTACTGCCACATTCTCATGACACCTTTCAGCTCCTGATAATTCTTACTGTTTTGATGACCTACGTCCAACTCTGTATCTAAAAATCAGCTTAACCCTGCTGAAATATAGACAACATTCAGAACTGGACTGTTGCGGATAAAAAATTCACATATCAATGTCAGATCTTAGTGAACTCTGGAGACAAAAAGTCCTGATGTGCTTTTATTCAACACCTGAAAGATAAAATCACTTTGACCAAGTAAGCCTCATGGAGTTCAGACTTAAACTTTATAGTCACAGAGAGGACTGTGAATCACCTGGTGATCCAGAAGAAACAGTTGCAGAGAAAGAGCCCATGAACTGCAGCAACAGTTCAGGAATGCAACAAGAAAAATACCTCCTGAAGATCAAGAAAGGATATCTATATAAACCAGCATTTTGCTAGGCCTAGGTATTAAATGAAATTCAAATTCAGCTAAAAGAGAAGTGTGAGAGTTCCAACAATAGAAAGTGTGCCTCTCAGAATGTTTATCAGCTTGTAAGAACAATTGACACAAGGATAAGCATATCTTTGGTTGAATTTTCTCAATCAATGCTTTGTTTTTTCTTGTATTCCCAGCAAATCTTGACTTTCCAATATGGACAGTGCTCGTAAGTATGGGCTCTAATATGTATCTGAGGAAAGAATGCAGTTATTCTAGGTATTTGAAAGTGATTTAGGACTAGTCAAGTTTGTTACTTTTAAAAAAGTAATACTAGAATAGGGATCTTCTTCCTGCAAAGGTGAACACAGGAAGAGAACCAGCCCTCATTCTGTATCTAGGTAAAATAAAAGTGACACCAATAACAATGCTACTATTAGAAACAGCAATGCTTTACACTATACCAGTATTTTTGCTTTATATCATAGATAAGAAGTTGCAAAAGTTCAGGCCTCTATCATTTTACAGAATTCAGCAAAGGAATTTAGATATAAACTATATTAACAAAATTAGTTTCATCTAAATTTACACACAATTAGTAACAGTATGTTATACAGGACTAAATATAATGGACCCTTGGATCTGGTTTAGATGTAAAGAAGTATCTATTTTTTTTTTTTTTTTTCACTGAGAAAACACAAAATATTTATTTTTATATCCCCTTTTTGAACAAATAGAAGCATATGATGTGGATAGTTTGAAAGTATGCCTGTACCAGACTAAGCAGGTGCTGCCAGACAGTCTGGCTGCTGTCTGCTTGATAATAAGCTGAAATACAACTACTTTTTTTACTGCAGTGTTCAGGTACAGTGGTGGTGTTCAGCTGCAGTGGCATAAAATTGTAGGAATTCCATATCATTTAGTTGTAGCCCTCTCATGAAATTTACCCGCAAGTAGCTGTTATATTCACATTATCAGAGGACATTTACCTTAGAGGAAACTGTGCCCTGAGAAATGGCTTTACTTATTCAAAATGTACTGAAATCCTTTGTGTGTAGTAAAATCCTACTGCACTTAAAGCATTTTTTCACTTGCACTATAAACACCATAAAATGTCCTCTACCCCTGGGTATTGATCCCAAAAATCACAGAAGAAGAAAGGAAAAACATTATAAGATTCTCCTTTTGACCTTGGATAACTGAAGTATAAAGATTAATAGATCTGTTGATTTTGCTCTGGCAAAAAGTAAGATTTCCTCAGCCTACCCCAGCAGCAACTGGGTACATTTTACGTGCTGCTACTAAATCATCACAAAATTACATTAGCATATTGTGTATTTACTTATTTTTTGAATGTGCTGTTCATAATGGCCATAATGGGAGCAGCACTGTTGTGAGTAATCTGACTAAAAAGTCCAGCAGCAAACGATAAAGCAATACTTGATTTATCTGGCCACAGCAGGCACTGACTTCATTATATTACACAGCAGCCAGCAGAACTTAGCCATTACAATTATTCTGATGCTTTTCTGTGTTGCTGCCATTCTTCAGAGTAAGTTTCACTTGTCATTTTCCTTGCAGTGGACACTTTCCAGTAAAGCTAAATTTTAAGAATTTGTGCAGTACTATTATTGCTGATTAAAGTCAATTTTCAAGGAGGTCTCATGGTGTGAAAGCCCCACTACCATACACAATAAAATTACCTAATCCCTGCCCAGAAAAGCTTACAATCCAAAAGGCACTTATCTTTAGAGGTGAGAGAAGGGTTTCATTAAAGGAATTTTAAATGCATTAAAATGCATTATTTGGCAAGTTGGACTAGAATAAGCAAAGTAATCAAAGTAATGGCAGACAAATATTCTTTAGTTCCATTTTTGGGGTACTATAAAAGCTTTACTTGCTACCTGCAAACATTTGACTCTAAAAGGGAGTACATCTTCTTCCCACTTTGTGCAGATCCTATGAGAATGATGATTGCTTCTGATCATGCCTTACATCTACCACAACCCCATAAAAGTTGCCTGATTCAGTCTGACTCGATATGAACTGCAGCTGAGGGTGTAGCTCCTCACAGCAGCCAGGAGGCACAATTACTGCTCAGACCACACAGCCCTTATGAGGTTGCAGTACAGAATTGAAGATGGGCTTCTGTTTCCCTGCAGTGGCGCAAAACTCTCACCTACAAATCCCATATGCCAGACGTGGATGGCCATTGAGATAATCAGTTTTGTCAGATGGACAACTCCCAGACCGAAGGGAAGGAGCAGTGCTGCTGCTTGATGAAAGTGAGAGTTGTCCGTTCTGTGACAGGAGCACAAAAGAAAAGCATTAGTGGAGAGGTTCTTTAATTTCATAGAAATCTAGAAACAAGTTGAGTTTTCGTAACTGAAGAATGTAATATGAACTTATTTTTGTGACGTAATTAAAAGCTTACAAAGAAAGCTTAATATTGTAAATGTAAGAAACAAAACAAAATAATACAAATAAACCCCTGCAACAGTCTGTGAAATAAATGTGCTAATAGAAAAACTCCCTTGAAACTGTGTTTATTAGGATCCTGATTTTTTACTTAACATTTTCTATTATTATGGAGGATACACCTTAGAACATTCAAGCCACTTTGCTTACTATAACTATCTCAAAACAAAAAGTGAAACTGCTTGGAAAGCTGTTTGTCCTGGAGGTTCCAGATATCTACAACACATTGTTCAATAACAAATTTGCGTTCTATCTCTCACAAGTATAATGAAATAAAATAATATAATGGTGCATAATGTGTCCAGTATTTTCTACCCTAAAACTTCCAGTTATTTTTTTCATTGGCAACTTTAAAATTAAGTCTGTCATACATTTATATAGTAAAAAACATATACTACTTTGTGCAATTTCCTCTCCTCACCTTTCAGATAGCATTCTTATTAACAGCAGTGTTTAAATGCTAGTACATTGGCCAGAACTCAAGTAAGAAACACAGAATGGTATCATAATAATAATGAGAAAGTACATATAGTACTTTCACATACAGTCATGATGGCAAAAAAAGGAAAGAAATACAAATTACAGTGGGTAGTTTGAATTTTTATTTTTTTTTCTAGAAGGAATACGCTTCAGAATCTCTCATATTAAATAATGAAATGATTCATCAGCATCAGTCCTGTTTTGCATTTGAGACTGGATAAACCTAATGCAGGAAATAAGGCCTTGGGTTCATCTGAGTAGCTTGATCCAGATTAGGTTAGGGTTTTCTAGTTGTCTGAGAAATAATGCTGACATAGCTAAACTGGCTGTATTTGTCTGTCTCTGTAGTCTGGAGAGAAATGTTTAGTCTTTTGAAAACTCAATCTTGGACTGAACTTTGATCTTCTCAAGTGGACACTCCATTTTCACCTGCTATATCAAAAAATAAATAAAACATGTTTGTACAGAAAATACTATGTTTCCCTTTCCCTTATATCTGCCAAAGATTCTTGGTTGATCAGAAGCTGGAAAGGAGCATATTTTAGAACTAATGCATTCACAATGCCAGATGATGACTTGAATTAATGTGCTTGTTAAAACAACATTGAAGAAAAAATATAACATATCCTAATTTTGGAGACCTTTTGCTTGGTGCCTCACAGCAGGCATCAGATCAAGAGCCAGTTTCTTACATTTTAAGAGGTAATAACAATGTCCATTTAAAATTGAAACATCTCTCACAGTTAAGATTTCTATTTCCGTGAGGTTGTGGTAAAATAGTTTGTTTTTTTTAATGAAGAAAAAAAAAAATTAAAAAAGGTAGGACACAAAATTTAAGAACATAAACCAAGATTGTGCATATTTTCATCCAGTTTTCACTCAAGAAGAAACTGAATGCTTTTCATTATGAATTAGCTGATACAAGTTTAAGGCTTTGATTATCAGAAAATCAAAATATTTTACAGTCAAACTTATTCATAAAAATATATGCATGGCTAGGTTTTTTTAAAGTTTGTTTTGTAACTGCAAATATATATAAAGCAGAATTCTTTGGTTTACATTTAAAAATGCTGGTTGTAACTGGCAAAAATATACTGCTAGTTTATCAAATTTCTTATATATATGTCACAACAGTGTAAGTATGAAGACTCTCCTGGAGATATCAATGACACTTAAGGTAGGTTTCATAAAAGAGTTGGTTAAAGAGAGGTATTTAATGCTATCAGAGTTCCCCTATCTGGTAGGCAATTTTGTTTTCAGAAAGGTTTGACTGTTTGTAGGTCTTAACTGTGAGCCTGAGGCTGATAACATTAATCTAGAAATTCCCAGAAACTCTAGAAATTCCCAGCTTCAGTAAACATCCACTTTTAATGCACTTGATAGCTACTTACTTTTCAATGAGCACAAATAGAAGTTTGGGTAAGTAGGACTCAGTTTGGCCAACACTGCATGTATTACTTTTAAACATCACTTTACGCAGGAGCCTTAAGTCTCATACAGCCTTCAATGATGTCACTCTGCATCACTTCCTATATGATGACATCAATGACTTTATTTCCCTCTCACTTGTACTACATTTCCGTTTGCATAACTAGCAAATATGTGGGTACTAGCAAGGTACTATAAATTATCAAAATTTAACTTCCAAATGATGAATAGTCAAGTTTAAAGAATTTTATATCAGTACTCTTCTCCATCTTTTATATTTGTGTCTGACTCTGAATGAATAAAGGTTAGGACCGCTTTCAAGCTAGTATTCTGATTTTTGATGTCTGTTGACTTCAAAGAGAAGTGTGTTTTTAAATGGTTTAGGAAATAGGGCAACAATTTAGGAAAGCGTGTTGGGTGGAATCAACTATTAAAATACAGCAGGAGCTAAACTGATAAACGAAGAAGACAAATTTTAATTAGATGTTATTATTGGTATTAAAAAATTTTGAAAGATAAGGGATTTACCTCAGTATTTTGAAAGTTTTGTTTGTTTAGCAAAATTTAGCAATAATAGATCACTAATTATTTAAAACACTGTGTAGTGAGAAGGATAACATTGGCAGTCAGGGTATGTTTGTGCAAGGACAACTGATGATTTTAGAAATATAACACTGTGTAGTGTGTTCTGGGTTCAACCAAATATTTTATACTAGAAAGATCTCATATTAGCATCCTGATACATGGAACCATTTTGTTTCCCGAAATTAGCTTTCATTATTTATTACTGAATAATTTGATCTTCTACTAAGGGTAGAAGTTCTGAATTCTTGCTTATTGCCACCTCTGAAAACTATATATTGAAAGTGGGGATAAAAATGTTGGAATAAAATGGTCTTAATATTTAGGTATTGTTTTTACAGAAAACTTCAGGAGATTTTGAAATAATACTTTTTTTTTCTTTTTTTTTTTTTTTTTTTTTTTTTTTTTTTTTTTTTTTCAAATACTGAATGAAATGGATGGGAAAGAACACAGAAGCTTGTTGCAGAAGGCTTAATAAACTCTAGCAACAGCCTGTAGAGCTAACAGCTATTCAATTTGCCAGTTATGTATACATGTGTTTATTTATTATCTTGTCTATTAATTTATTTCTAGCAATTCCTACTACTGTTCCAGAAGGACACAAGGCATTACTACATTAAGTTCTTCATTGATTTCTTAAACTGAGGTGAGATTCATCTCACCTAGCTTAAGACAGGTGTAATGTAAATGTCTATATCTGACTAATCAAATATGATTTGTAGTCATTGAAAAGAAAATAAGTGTTTCTGAACCACTTGCTATCTAAGACTACTTTAAAAGCAGACATAATATAACGTAAAATGATGAGTCTTCCTACTATTTTCAAAGGGAGCCTAAAGTGGAAAATTTACTAAGAGAAGTTTGTAGCTGAGCAAAGAAATCTAAACTCAAGTATCTGGTGCAAATATATTAAAAAAATAAAAAAAATTTAAAAAAAAAATTTAAAAAGGGAGAAAAGGTAAAAATGCATTTGAAAAACTTCTGCATACTCAGAACTACAATTTCACAGATCAAACTATAATATATAGTAACTTAAGACCCTTATTTTCTTTGTGAAAAGAATGAAGCATTTAATACTTCCTGATTTACAGAGGGGTTTTTTTTGTTGTTCTAAATTTGAAATCAAAAAATCACCCAATTATTTAGGAGTGATGTGTGGAAGAGAAATCAATTTAGACATTTCACAGGTCTCTGATGTAGCAGGATGGAGATGATGCCTATGCTGCCTTCTGGCAACACAATAAGAATACACTGCTTGACCACATCAACAAAAATATGTTTAGATATTCAAAAAATAATTTACATAAGCTGAAGTGTCTGATTTAAAGAAAGGAAATCTACCAATAAGTTTATAATTTCTATCTGGAAAACAAAACAAAAAATCTTTCAAAGGTTTGTTATGATTTAATAGTTTGCTACCAGAGCCATTCCATGCAGTGAGACATAATTACAAAGTTGAGGACTTCATACTGTCAAAGTTTCAGGAATCCAGAGGGTAACAAGTAAGGAATATAAGTTAATGTTTGAATTAAACTGCAGAATTATTTTATCCATGTCTTGTTTCCTTCCTTCTCTTCTTGGTTTTTCTTTTAAAAAAATTCCCTTTCACCAGCATATTGCCATTAAAGCTGGGAAATTACAACAGCTGTGTAATATGTAAAGAATCTTTACAAATTACCCAATATGCTTTTTCAGCTTTTCATTTTGAAGATTTTAGTTTTAATGCTGACTTGTCGGAATGGTGCATCATTGCATTCTGAACATCTCTTAGGAATGCTTAGCATGCTTTTCCTAATTTTCTTAGTTTGAATTAAGCTACTTATGTTTTCGTGCTCCAAATCAAAATGTTATGATTCATTAAACTATATTAGGGATTTTCCATTAAATCATGTGCATATTTATAAATTTCAGACAGCACTGTGCATGAAAGTAGACTACTTTACACAAAGTAATTCCATCTATTTACAAAATATTTTAGAATACTAACACTTAACTCTAGCAGTGTTGTGGGAAGCATCAATGTATCTTGCTCAAAATCTGTGTCAAGTATCTGGTGAAATCACAGTTCACTTCTCATGAAGCTTTCTTTTGACTGTGAAGTGGAGTGACTTAAAAAGTACAGTGATATTACTAACTCTGTTTTATGTCTCTGATCTGAACAAGTAGTGAATACAGGCAGGTTAATTTAATTTACATTTTGATGTGTGCAGCTAAACAATGTCTTTATGAAGGATTCAAGGCTAATGGAACATTTTTGACTCTGACAATCTGTGCTGGTTTCAGATAGAACCCAGCCCACAGAAGTAATAGACCAATCAGAAAAGTCTATACCTCTGTAATATACACATTTTAAAATCCAAAAACTGGAAAAGAGGCTTCTCTTTTCCTTCCAGCTGGAGCCGAAGTAACATTGAGCTGGGCTTTGCCCTGTCAGGGCCAGGCCGAGACCGACCCACGCGGCCGGGAGGGCCCACGCCCTCATGGCCAGGAAGGCCCCGGCTGGCCGAGCTGAGTTCTGTTTTTCTTTGCATTCCCAAGAGGTCCTGGGACTAGAAATGTCACTGCCATTGAACATTGCTGGGCAGGGGGAAGGAATGGACTATAGCGGCCACATGCTGTCTGTTCCACCCAGCTTGTCACCCATGAAGGATTATAAGCAGAGACTGCAAAGGAGCCCAGTAATATGGGTAAAGACTGGCAGCAGAGTTTGAACTAAAGATGGCCCAAGCCCAGCCTGGCTGCTGCGTTCTTTCAATACTTTAGCCTAGCCTTCAGCCTGGATTCCAGTGTTCTACTGTGTTTTAATTCTGTCTGTTTGTCTGCGAGAGATTTAACTTCTTAAGACTCAGACTGAGATCTGCAGGCATCGATCTTCTCCCGAGTGAAAGGAAACAAAGACTGAGAAAGGACAATGTAGAGGAACAGCATGGAGACATGAAAGAAAAAGAAGACATTTTCATTTTAGTTGGAGAGTGAGGAGAGTCCTTGCACCGAAATTCTCTTGTAAGCCATGGTGATGTACACTAAGTAGTCTTGTAAATCATAGAAAATCATGGGGGGGGCGGGGAGANTGGGAGGAAGAGAAGTGATTTAAAAGGTTTCATTTTGATTTCCATACACAAGTTTAATTTATCAATAAAGATTTTCTTTGTTCTTTTGAAGTTTTAAGCCTGTTTTTCTCTTTCTCCTAGTCCTATCTCAGAGCAAGAAATAAGTAAGTGATTCTAACAAGTGCATAAATATTTTAAATACCACTGAAATCAGAACATCTTTTGGTGCATTGGCTGGGAAATTAATGTTAGCAAACAAAAAACCTCTACACAAAATAAGGTTTCTGCCTGATTACAGACTCAAACCGCTACACAATCTTAGGTTGTGCTATTGTGATCAAACACTGTTGAGACACATTGAAGGATCTATTAACATCTGGATCCACTGCAAAATTCTCATACAGATCAGACATGAATAAAGAGTCACATTTCTCTGAAGTTTGTAAAAACAAGTCACATTTCTCTGAAGTTAGAAAAAGCATTTAACATGAATGTTAATACATGAGAAAAATGTTCTGGTACAGCAAGGTCTTGTTAGTTTAGTACTCAGGGTTTCAGCTCAAGATTGTAATTTCTACTTTTAAGTGCCTAAATAAAGATGCCTACTTATGACCTACAGACTTGAAAAATGGTACAGTCAGATATATATAAGACCATTTGTGATGGTCAGAGTCACCCAGTATGGCTTGCAGTTTTCATCTAGAAAAATTAGGTTGTCCTACAGATCCCTAGGTCTTGTGTCTTAACCATTATAATTCAACTAGGTAGTTTAATTAAGCTCTTAAGGTCTTTATATCCCAGCTATAGTCAATGAGTATCCAGGATTAAATTCAGCTGCTGGAACTTTAGGTGCATTTTGATATCTCACCTAACATACTCCTTATGTTGATAAGTTTTAAAATAACCATTCAAAAATGTTGACTGGAAAATATGCTTGTATGAGTATTGCAGATTTAAACATGAAAAAAATTCCATAGGATTTCTGTATAAAAGTTGTGCCATGAAGCACGCAGTTTTATTTTCTTCTTTTTGCTTTGATGAAAGTCAGTATGGACTAGAAGTGTTGCTAAAGGATACCAGATGATTGCACACCTGCTTTCTAGCTGCTAATGGCTAAGACTTGAAGCATGCTACTTATTGCATACAGACTAATCCTTGTCAGCAAAGCTAGTCAGGAAGAAACACTCATATGTTTAGCTTCATGAAATGGAGTGAAACATAGGGTAGGATGTCACCATTAGATGAGTGTGAAGTTTAGCTGCATGGAGCTTTTTACCAATTATAGATGTAGATATAACCTGACAATTTCTGGAGCATATAGATGTATGCTATTTGAAGCTTGAATTAGATGGACGATATTTCTGGTAAAATGATAGGAAATTAAGTGAATCCTAGAGATTCACTATTCAGCAATATTTTAACATAAGAGGAATTTTACAGAGCTCACTGCATAAAAACATATTATTCTATTCTTGTTTTGCCTACGACATCCTTAGCTTACAAATATACTTCATAGAATACTCAGTTTTCCAATTTATTATTTGGGAATGACTACAAGAATCAATATGCAAGATTTCATCTTTTCCACTTTTCCCTTTTATACAATGCTATATTAATAAAGATGGAATCTACAGTTATATCTCAAGCTGTAATACAGTAGAAAAAAAACAAAAAAAATACAGATCAAGGCTCTGCGCAAATTTCAGCTGAATTAAAACATAAGTAAATAAATAAGTAAATCTGCATTTCCACAGGATTAACTCTGCAAATATTATTTTGTGAATCTCCAGAGAAGGCTGGGATATTTTCTGCTGGACATGAAATTCAGTTAATTCAGACTACAAAAGAAATTTGGAAGAGAGAAAAAAACCCAAGGGCAGCGAAACTCACTTTAATCTCAATCAATACTGTTTGTGATATTACCAATAATTTTATTTCAGATATTTTTAACTGTTTAGTTTTGCATTTCTTGTTCCCTGTAATAATCTTTAAACAAAAATGCTTCATAATGAAAAAGGAAAAAAAAATTACAATTCTTATTTACTGTGCAAAGACTTTACCTAAGACTTTTCATCAGGTTATAGTGAAATGTTTGAAAATTTTGGTGCCTCAGAGATACAGGTTTCATCATATTAGTATTCATAAAACTTCCCTTTGTTTTTTAGTTACTTAACTCTTCTGTTCGGTACTACCAGAAAGGGTAATTAACTATTTAAGTGAATGCATACTTATACATCATATATTTTGTAATGATAGGAAAAAAATTTCCTCCTTATTTTTTTAATGAGATTAAACTTCTATTTCTCAAAGCAAGGTAGTGGTTGCTTGCATTGATATAAATATCTTAAAAATTAAAGGGCTTCAAACATAAGCAGCTGATATGAAGTGTCTAGTCTGTGTATTAAAAATTTTTCCCTTCATAGAATGGGGAGCTCTGAGTATATAGAATTAGAAACTACAGATTATGGCTCCTGCTCCACTTAGCACATATACTGAACTATCAGTTGTAATTAAAAACACAAACTGTAATCATATTCCTGGCATAAAAAAAAAAAAAAAAAAAAAAAAA
>VWZN01007023.1:10490-23610 GCA_013396955.1 Regulus satrapa
TTTTTTTTTTTTTTTTTTTTTTTTTTTTTTTTTTTTTTTTTTTTTTTTTTTTGTAGAGAGAAATGTTACATAGTTAAAAAATGTCATAGCCTTTTAGAAATATTGAGTCAGGGCAACCTTTAGGGTGAGAGGGGTAAAATTTTCAGATTTTGCAGCACCAACCCTTATACTGAGAATAGTTGGGGAGTTTATAGTTTTTCCCTAAGGTGGTTAATATGAAGTGATGTCTCTGAACGCAATGCTCTTCATATTTTCTGCTTAAACCTTTTCATGTATTTATATTTACATTTTAGTTTTGTTTCCCCTCCACAATGTGTTCAGTACTAGTGCATCCAATGACACCAAATAACATTTGAGCTTCCCAGATGCATGTGAAATTTCTGGCTGACTTAATTTTTACACTGGGAAAATTGTAATCAGAAGAAATAAGCATTGAGTACCTTGGGAAAATCTACAAGGCAATGAGTGTTCCAAGCACTTGCAGCAAACTACTAAAACAAATTTAACTACAGCTTTAATGTCAGCAAAAATTGAAAGATGCAGAAAATAACTAAGGTCCTTGGTTCCTAATCAGCCATTCTTCTGACTTTCAGAGATGCTGCACAAATCACCTCCACAGTTCATTAGGATATGAGTTAGGCCAATAGGTTTTGTTTCCTACCATAGTTACATTTTCAGTTCTTTTATTTTGTCATAATATAAATAAAATCTTTAAGAATTGCACACAGCAGGGCTTAAGAATCATACATATGCATACTTACATTTCAATACACATACATATATATATATAAGCGTAAAGCTTTTAGGCAGCACACAGGTGGATGGGTGTATTTGGCATAAATTTCGTATCCATTTATTTTTAAAAAGTTTTTGTAGGTTATATTTCTTTAATAACCTTTAATTCACTTTTCTCCTACTTTGTTCATGTTTATGCCTGTCTAGTAGTAGAACATAGAATGAGTGCTCTTCTTGCTTCTCTCCCCCTCCCATCACATGATTCAGATTGCATAATGAGCAGAGTGGATAGTGGACTGGCTCTGATAAATTATTTTCCCTTTGTTTTATTTCTTTCCAAATAATTTGCACTGCTCTCTGCACTGCTAGAGCTATGGACTAGAATTCACTTCATATAGTGGCAGTTGGAGCTTTTACTTGGTCATATTCCCGGGCTCTGTAAGGTAACCCAAAATCTCTAGTATTATTCCAGTAAAATTCTGATTGACTGGCTCTGCAACATAGTAGTAAAACTGGGTTGATTTTTCCTCCAAGTTTTGCTTTTGCTCGCAGCAGGTCAATATGGTGACTCAGTGGGATTTGGGACAAGCAGCATTATTTACACTGATGACAACATGCTGCTTCCCTGATAAATGTCAAATAGTGTGAATTTGGCAGGCTATGCAATGTCCTCCCAGAAGAACAGACTGTTTTCTTAGGAAGGATTGGCAAGGATAAGAAACACTATGGTAGATTTTAATAGTAAAATATTACTAAATTACCATACAAACAATTTTGTTGTTGTAGCTAAACAGTAAATGATGTCAGACTTTGGTTACTCTAAACCTTCAAATTTTTGAATGAATTTTTGCTTGCATTAAATGAGTTCTTCCAGATAGGGAAGCCCATGCTCTCATATGATACATTACTGACTCCCCTAAATATTAATTTACCTGTGTCTCATTGAAGTTTTAGGAGTGCTATCATGAAAGATGCTAATCATATCCTTGGAAAATAAACCAAAAAGCATAAAGATGTTTGTTGACCATCCAGTTTTGAATTAATTCTACTAACAACTCATTGTTACATGCCTGATTATTCTAATAAACAATTAAAATTCTTAGAAATTTTAAAACTGCTTTGACTGGGGTGCCCTTTGCAGGAAATTTTTTTGGCTGTTTGGTTTTGTGTCTGGGTTTTATTTTTTACTTAGGGAGATGAAATATGCAAAGTGGTGATTAAACACCTGAAAGGTTTAATTGTGAAATTTCCTGGGGTAGGCATGTACAGAACTGACTTGCTGCTTCTTAAGTGTTTGCCATGCATATTAGGTGGATACCTACCCCGTTTCAACTCAGTGGCCAACATGCCTATTAGATACAGCCTCCCACAGATCCCACATGGGAATCTGAGCAGACTTGAGTCCTGCCTTTTCAGTACTGGAGAATTACATTAGTAGCCAGACTGCTACGTAGTCCTTAGCATGCTGAGTTCTATTGAAGCTGTTCGTATTATGTTAAATATTTTATATGAGGCCATGGAGAAGAAGAGGAATTGATTCTGGAGCCAGCTTGTCTGTGCATGCACTGCAATGGGAAGGCAAGATTGAAGTGTGGAGAAAGCAACATCTCTAACAAGGAAGGATGATCACCTGTCCTAGAATATCCAGTGGCTTGGTGGGGAAATGCTTGAGATGTGAAAAACCTGTGTCAGGCAGGGCAGATTTGAGAAGTGGTCTCCTATCACCAAACCCACATTCCCTTTCTGGTTGCTGGGTTATGTAGAAGAGGACAGAGTCTTTTCATGAGAACCTTTTACAGTGTGACTTAACTGTCTCACTTCAGGAAAGAGCTCGAGCTGGAAGCACTGGATACAGTTGTGTGGCTCCTTCTGCAAAGACATGTAATTTAGGCTGTGATCCTACCCAGGGCATTTCTCTCCAGCTTTGACAGCTGCTTGCTGGATGTTGAAGTGTTAGGTCTCCCTTCCACTTGAACTGGGACCAGATGGTGGTGTTGTGACTTGCAAATTCTGCTCTGCATTTATCCCTGGGAAACGAGAAGCTGCTGCTTTAAGTTTGTTTCTTACTACCTGAGAGAGAGACTATTTTAGTGATATCCTGTGGCAAATATCTGTTGTGCACTAGAAAATGTATTGACCTGCAGCAGTGAGCTCTCCACGTGAACAAAGAGTGCAAAAGCAGCCCTGGGATCTTGCACAGTGATGCTGTGAAGCTCTGTCACAGGGTGAGCTTGATGCAGGTCTTCAGACGTGTCTGTATATCCAACTCTATGGGGTTGGGCTATTTTCTGAAGAGTTCTGAGGAAGATTAGAAGAATACATCTAAATTATGCTGCCAATACATTGTTCTAGTTTTAATGTGCACCTGTTTTTCAGGAGTTGATGATGGCCAAGTGGTCCATCCTAGTGGTCAGAGGGCCTAAGAAGATTTTCCACAGTGAATGCTACTGATACTCTGCTGGCTCAGGCAGTAAGAGCTGCTAATTTTATATTCACGTCTCAAAAGGATGTGTTTATCATAAAAACAGTGAAGAAATTTAAAATTATGGAGACTGATTTAAAGCTGCTATGTAGAGCACTAACAGGCTGCAGAAAGATGCTCTTGAGTGAAACAGTTGGCTGTACAATGCTGTGCCAACGCAAGAGTTTCTCACAGCTTGCAGTGTTCTCAGTGCTTTTGTTTTTAAATACAGTCCTAAGGATTAAGTTCCCTGATGTCCTGGGAATCATTTTTATCATTGCTGCATTCTCCCCAGGACTTGGCTTGTAGCTTTTAAATTATGTTCTTGTTTGTTTTACAGATTCTAGGTTGGCCTTATCATAGGAAATATGCAGTGTGGTTGTTACCAGCTCTCTTTGTTCTGTAACAAGATGACTAAGTTTGTCAGTCCAGTACTGCATATTGCTGGGCTGATGATCCCCTTCCCTTGAACCTCAGTTCAGCTGCTGCACACTACTTCACTTCATGCTAAATTTGCAATCTTGACTTCATTGAAGTGCAAAATTGCCTTGCTTGTCAAAAACTGGTAATACATACAAAACAATCCAGTACTTTTAAAATTTTTTTGGCTCAAGTTGAGGCTTCCATAGACTTAGAAATAGTTTCAGAATTTCCACATTATGTGAGCAGCTGTTTATGGTGTACAAACCATGTTAAATACTGAAGAATTTAGACTAACTCATATTTGTGCATCATTTTAGTGCTGTAGTAAACAGCAGTATCCATCAAAGTTGAGCTGAAATGGAAAAGCAAATGATGTGTGAGTTGAGTTTTGGCAATAGATTTGCTGTAGGATTTTTTTTTTGTTTGTTTTATACATTCTGTCATAGAACCTGACCATCAAACTTACTCCAACAATCTGCCACTGTATTTATCAATAAATTGTATATATTTATCCTGGAGTATGCTAACAGCATCTTTTATTGTATCATTCATGGTTAATTGCATGTGAATCTACTGGTCAAGGGAAGGATACAGCATTAATTATCACATTTTACACACACTTGTAAGGATGTATGGTTTAGATGTCCTATTTTCATGCCAAATGAAATGGACTTTCTGTTCTAGTACTAGCAAAAGGACATTTTGCATCAGGGAATTACACACAGGAAGAATTTTTACTCAATGGTTCTTTCCCTAATTTAGCTCTTTTAAAGATAAAACACATGAGAATTAACATGTGATGCTTAAAATTAAAGTTAAATCTCTGTGCCTTTTAAAGGAGTAAATACTTCAAAAAGCTTTTTTCATATTGCATGCTAAGTGCTAAAGTTTGTCTGACTGAATTTGAACCTCTTGTCCTATCCTACAGCCTCCTTCCTCCCCAGTGAAGTATGCTTATGAGTAGGATGGGAGTTTTCTAAACCTGTTTTACTGAGCATTTTTTGTTGTTTTGTTTTTCTAGTTGTATTTACTGAGAAAATATTCATTTGCATCAAAAGGAGGAGTGATTATCAATCTCTTCTAAAAAAGGCTGTGGTCCATATTTTCCCATATTGGGTCAATTCCTTTGCTTTATTATACTCACCTATCTACCTCTGGTATGATCAAAAATTTGGTGATAAATATTTGAACTCCCGTCAAGTTTGGAATTTAGTTTTTATGGTTGCTGATCTTGGCTATTAATAAATAAAATAGGCATTAGTATATCCCAGCCAACCACAGAGCTGTAGCCAATGAAGATATCTTACCATTAGGACAATATATGTATTCTCAGAGCTCTTGAGAACTTTGTTTATGCACAGACAGGAACTGTGCACTCAAGTCACCTCAAATTTTGAAATTCATCCCTACTGTTTCTTCCAGTAAATGTTCAGAGGGTGAATTCTCCTGACAGGATCTATAGCAAGAAGGTTTCCTCTTGAAGAAGCATATATCAGAGCAAAGTAATTACAGCTTCTGATTTGGTGGTGGCTATGACCAGAGTTTCTGGTGTGTGTGGAACTGGTTGGATGAATTGTTTGGAGCTATCAAGAGTGGATAGAGTGTTTGGTGTTTCAAAGGAAGGGTGAGGCATCATTTCCCTAAGCAGAATCTGTTTTTTTTTCGTAGACAGGCAATCTTTATTAAGCCTGGCGCTGCATGGTGTAATAGACTGGATGCTATGGTAGTTTCCAGGCTCCCATTTTGCATTCCTGAGCTACACAATTTTAAATGTCTCCCAAAAATCTTACTGAAATGCCTCCAGAAAATCAGAACCTTTCTCAATCTAGAGTGAGAATGTGAAAAATGTGCACTCAATGTTTCCTGTGGAGCCCCGTCTGGACTAGCACGGCAGTCCTGTTGGCTCAGGATAATTGAGTAGTTTCCTAACTTGCCCTCATAAAAGAATCCTTACTTGGATAAACCCTTCCTTTCTTGGCTTGCATTTTCATTTGGCTTCTATTTGATTTTCATGTTATATTTCTTGTTTGTGTGACATATTTCTGTGATGGGTTGACCCTGGCTGAACACCAGGTGCCCACCAAAGCTGCTCTATCTCTCCTCTCCTGAAGTGCACAGGGTAGAGAAAATGTAACAAAAGGCTCACGGGTCAAGACAAGGACAGGAGGAGATCACTCAACAATTACCATCATGGGCAAAACAGACTCGACTTGGGGAAAATTAGTTTAACTTATTACTAGTCAAAGCAGAGTAGAGTAATGAGAAAATAAAAACTAAATCTTAAAATATCTTCCCTGCAGCCTTCTTCCTGTGCTTCTGAATTAATCTCCTGCCTTGCAGTGGTTCAGGGGGATGGGAAATGGTAGTTACATTCAGTTTATTATGAGTTATCTCTGCCAACCCTTCCTCCTCAGGGGGAAGAATCTTCTCTTGTCTTGCTCCAGTGTGAGGTCCCTGCCGGGGGAGGCAGTCCTCCATGAGCTTTTCCAGTGTGAATCCTTCGCAGGCTCTGCAGCTTGTCATGAGCTGCTCCAGTGTGTGTGTCCCTTCCACGGAGCACAGTCCCACTAAAACAGGCTGCTCCACCCTCCAGCATGGGCACCTCCTTGGGCTTCAGGTGTATGTTTCTGACACAGGGGAAGTTTCTGGCAGCTTCTCGCAGATGAAAGAAGAAGAAGCAACTTCTCCCTGTGGCCCCTCTCCCATGCAAACCTTGCCATGCAAACCTAATTGGTGCTTCCAAACTAAAAGGCAGTAGTTTTGTGTTTCTTACTGTTGTTTAAAAAAGGATAAAGTGAATTAATTTTGGGAGGTAGCAAGTACTTTGCCTAAGTTTATAATTTTGTCGGTCTGATTGTCATTATCGCATTATCCTTTTACTAGGGCTATATACCATAACAGAAATGACTGTAAAATGTTTTCCTAATATGTGTTATTTTTTGATCTTACAATGTTATGTATTTGGCTTTATGTGTACATTTACATCCTTGTTATGAGAAAATTGTGTTTCTCTCTTAACTTAAAATTTCTGAAGTAATGGAAGTTTTTTGGGTTTTTTTTGTGTAAGTAAAAAGAAAGCAAATGCCCAGTAGGCTTTTACACAGATACACGTTTTGACCATTTGAATATAGCATAGATAATTTTATTCTAGAATAGAGACTGCAACGAAAAATAAGTAGTGAATCCAATAGCAACAGGTCTGATTTGGTCACTTAGATGATAGCTGGAGTGGGGGAGAAAGATGAGGTATTACACAAATACATTGATAAAAAACAACTTCCTACAAAAAAAATGGAGATGACTGGCATGTGAGGGGACTGACTGTTTGTTGCCTGTCTGTCTTACCTGTAGCTGATGGTGAACAAAAGGGAAGTATACTGAGATGGTTGCTGAAAACAGGTGAAGGTACAAGTGAGCAAGAACATAAAATGGTGCCTCTAAAAATTATTTTCACCTAATTTATTGTTTTGCTCTTTGGACTATTCTTTTTAGTTGCTTGTGGAGTGACTGAAGAGATGTGGTCATTCCATTCTTCAGCAGCAGCACTTCTAAGCTACTTGTATAATGTAGGCAGAGAACAGGAAGGAACCAAGATATTTTATGGTTCCACTGCAGGTCTGCTTTGCAATCCCTGTCCCAGCCCATGGATTTTTGCTTCTCAGGCACTGTTTGAGAGCTTTACAGTGGGTGACACATATTTGAGCAAAGCCAGGTTGTCCAATGAATTTGCATGTAGATAAAACTCACCTCCTCTCATTGACTAGTGCCAGCTTCTCCACAGCACAGAGATGTTGTTTTGGGAGGTGAACATTGATGATTTACATCTGCTTAGCTTTGCAAGCCTTCAAGAGACATGCAGCACTCCATCAGGTATTACCAAGTCTCTAGTGAATGTACCCTTGTCCTGATTGTACTTTAACATTTCAATTTATCAGTATTAAAAACAGCTTTACTATTCCTGGGTTGTTGACAACCCTAGTAAGAAAGTATCCAATTTGCACATCTGTGTATACTTCTACACTTCCCAAAGAGTCACTCAGGCCTCTCTGGCAAACAGTAAAACTACTTTCTTTCAGGAAATACCAGTTTCTTCTGGTATTTCTTCCAGTCCTCTGCTTCTGTGGATTGAAGATGCAGGATAACAAATAAAAGGGATTGACATGCTTCTATGCAGGAAGGAAAACTGAAATTTAAAAAGGATTATTTGATATATCAGCTGTGAGCTGGCAAATATATCAGCCACAAACAGGCATAAAGCTGTGACAGTTTCAGATAAATTCCGGCCAACAGTATTGCCAATGACAGATTTGTACTGCAATTAACAGAATTAGGGACCAGCATTCTGGTCATGATGGGAATACTATCGAGTGATTTGAAATTTTTAAATTATTTTTTTAAGATTTCTTTTCCACTTTGGGTTTTCTGTTTTCTTGAGCAGAACAGTGAAGCACAGCTGGTGTAGCAGACAGACAGAGTGTCACTCTTGTGCCTATTCAAGGTACTGCTAGTACCTTGAATAACACCAAACCTGCTCTCTGTTACTTGGCTGGAGAGAACTGCTGTTGGATGAAGGAGGAAAGACATCACTGCCTGCTTTCTCTCCCTGTGATCTGTGCTGTGAGCTTTGGCAGGGTTCTCTGGGAAGGCTGAAGGGAAGGGGAGCCAAAGACACACTCATATGGTGCAGGGCAATGCTTGGGAATGGTATCACTAGAAAGGCATAAAACAAAGGATTTTTTATATATAATAAGTGGTTGCTTCATCCTGTCTATAGTTAGACCTGTGTTCCCTCTCTATCCTCAAGTTTTTGTCTTCTGGAAAGAAGTTAGTTTTCTAACTAGAACATATTCGCATATGATATCTAAAGTATTAAAAGTTTTACATCATATTTAGGTGCAGGTCAAAATTCTTTAGATACCTTCCAGAAGAAAGTTTGGGAGGCCTTTGTCTTCCTCTTAAGTGCAGAAAAGAAAGGCAGAGGCCAAGTGCCACTCCAAAAAGTCAGCAGAATATTAATATTTGATGGATTTTCTATTCCTGTACTTCCTTATCTGTATTTCAGTTTCTCATGCAGCCTAACAAGTACTATTTGGTTGAAGAACATCTTTCAGAAAGACATCCAGACTTGCCTGAAGACACCAAGTGATGGAGAATTCACCACTTCTCTTACTTAATGAATGGAGAGGAGTAGTTGATAAAAGACTAATTTATTCCCTGGTTGAGTTGTGCCTGGTGAATTTATTGCCTATGGTTCATGTGAAAAAGCACTGGCTTTATTTCTGAAAGAGCAGCAATGGGTAACTTGGTTTGCTGAATTCTTGCATTTTAACAGCCTCTTCTGTAGAAGACCAGAGCTCCTAGTATATGGCAGTTATTTTTCTGGAGATACAAAGCATAAGTAAACCTTCATGGCTGGTAAGTTGCAGCTAGAATGTTTTTATATTATCAGAGAAATAGGTAGACGTTAGAGAATCTTGTTTTGAGCTTGAGCCTGGAAAAAGCTGTGACTCTAACCTGAGAATCCTTAGGTTCATGGTATTCAGCTTGTATAGGTACTGCGTCACATGGGGTATGATGGATTTAGATTTCTTCACTCCGGTATTCCAGCCACGGGTGAAAGGAACTCTTGTTTGTCACTTTATAGGCTATTAAATCTATTTTCATGAGGTTTTGGTATCTTTGTTCTTTAGGATCAAGCTACTGGTTATATTCGTGAGTATTATGTGGATAGTGCTTGGTTATAGTTTCTACTGCTTTGAGTGCTTATTTTAAGAATGACAAATATTTTTTTTTTAACTTTGCAGAGTACAGATGCCAATTCAAATGTGAGGAAAAGAACAAATGCCACAGTACAGTCTGAAGCTGATGGTGGGAGCCGAATTGACACAAGGCACAGCTCTGTCCAGCCTCCCTCTGTAGCTCAGGGGTCTTCTGACATTACACCCCACTCCCTTTCTGCATCAAGTCCCAACCCTTTCACACGAATCAACGCATCGGAGACATTATCTGCTGCAAGAGCTACCCCTCCAGCTCCTCCTTCTACCCCAATTTTAACTGGATTTGTATCCCAGCATGCCACAGCTGGATCCCCTTCCATTCAGCACTTGCTTGGATCTAGACTGGAGCAGATTCAGACCACCACACCTAATACATTAGGAGCATCTGCAAAGCCATCTGCTGTCATACCACCTCCTCCCCCCGCCTCCCACTCTGGCACGAGTAAGATAGACAAATATGCACGCATTTTATTTCCTGTTACCTTTGGAGCATTTAACATGGTCTACTGGGTGGTGTATCTATCCAAGGATACCATGGAAAAATCGGAAAGTTTAATGTAGTTTTGCTGCTATGTAGTAGTTCCTAAATTATATTCACATTTGATGCAGAGTTTCTTCTTTTGAAACTATTTAAAAAGGTCAGTAATTCTTATTTATAAAAGCTGTGTGCTACTTTCCCATTCTAAAGGCTGGAGTTATTGGGGATAATTAGTTAACTCTTAACAGAGTAATGGGTAACAGTAATGGGTCTTCCTCCCTTCAGCCAGCAGTGAACCAACACTTGCTTGAGACAAACTACTCTGGCTGCATAGAACTTGCATTTGGAAAGAACATACACCTGGAAAAAAAACAGAGGCAGAGGTGCACAGCTGTGCAGTGGGACACATCTGACTGCTGGGAATATGCATGTTGGCTATTACAAATGCCTGAGGCAGCCAGCACTGCTGTCTGGACACAGCATTGCATTCTCTGAGTGTGAGGTCTCTGTTCTGAATATTTTGATAGTGCTTTCTAGTAAAGGGCTTTCCCTGCTAGATTAAAATTGACAGAATGGGGGGAAGAAAATCAATAGCAGCAAAAGGGAAGAGAGTCCAGCCTGGGAGAGTGCAACTCCAGGAAAGTTATGCAAAGGAGTTGTAGAGCTCCGTATATTTTTACTAAGCATTATTTTGCATTGTAACCTGGGAAATTCTCACACCAAATGAAGAATGAGTGAACCTTGTAAAATCTGAAACCTGATGTAATTCTCAAAATTGGATTTTCTTGTTTGGTAAGGTGATCATAAGTTGGCGATTCTTATTCTATCTTGCTGACCAGCTTGAGTGGATTTATTCCTAAATTACATCAATTGTAGTAGATGAGGACCAGACCACAATGTTCAACTTTTTCTTTGCATTCTTTGCTTTGAAATTTGTGGTGGCTTTTAAAAATCTTTTTGTTTGTTTGTTTTTGTTTTTGTCCCCCCACCCCCCCATACTTTTCAGTTATATTCCCAATTTCCTTTGAACACATATTTCATTGCCCCCCCCTTTATGTAATGTTTGGGCCAAGTTAAATTTTCAACACAATTTAAAAAGGGGCTTCAAAATTAAGCAAAGAAAGCCCCATTTCCTGTGCATGGATGATTGTGGCATGTCATTCAGTGAATGAAAGATACCCTTTTTGAGAAGGACTGCTGTGATATAAATAAGAATTTAGACTTTCTAGATGGATTCCAGGCTAGAAAAGTTAATTTATGATCAATTTATTCACTTTAAGCTGTGGCATAAATAGATACTCCTCTTTCCAAGTTGCAGTATGCAAGCAAGCAAGCAATATTAATAAAGAATTGAATAGTTAAATCTGATAGAAATCCTGATTGTAAATGTTATTTTCACTAGAACAGGTAGAAAACATATTGCCGGTAAATACAAGAAATATTTGTACAGATCTGTCTGGCTTGGCAAATGGTTAGTGTTTCTGTGCAGGTGACAAGTGGAAATCAAAGGCCAAAATCTCAGCTATGATCTGGCTGTGCCTTTAAAGGGTCTGGACGAATCCTTAACCTCGGTTGATAGAATAGCAGATTGGTAGCCTATTGTCCAAGCCTTCTGCTGCAGGGCAGACCAGATGAGTGTTGAGTGGTTCTGTGCCCAGAGAATGATCAAGGGATTTATGGAGACCACAAGCTGCTGGCAACAAAAGGCATGTGTAAGACTGCCCTAGACTATGCTGGGACAAGAGTAAGGGTAAAAGGAGCCCATAACGGTGAAACTATGACCATGCCTCTGTCTCTCCAAGCCTTTTAGCCAGCCCATGGCTGAGATTCTGACCTTTAACTTATGGGAGATACCTGACAAGAGATACTATAATGCCTAGCATGGATCCCAGATGGTTCTTTAATGTGTAATAATGAACTACAGATGATAGAATGAAGTGGGAATGTCTTACACAACTTTATTATAATGGAGTGATATAAACAGTTGCCTTAGTCTTTCTTTTACTTAAGGAATGCTCTCAAAAGGCCAGGTACGGTTCTTTCCTTTTTCATCTTTTACATCTAGAAGATGCCTGAGATTACAGCACTTATTAGAAAAGCATTATGTGGCATATCACGGAATTGGAAGTGGAGCATCCCTGCGAGATGTCTAACTGCAGGAGTTTGTATCTTTGGATGTGCTGCTAGTTGCTGTAGCCGTTTCCTCTCTAATTAGGTCATATTGTTGCAAATTGTTGGAGTAGAAGATAGTATGCGAGAGATTGTTTATTTGGTTAAGCCAGAATAAACAAAGCTAAACCTCTGGCAATTATTGATTATAACTGCACAAATGATCAAATAGCAGAAGAACACGACTTGCTGTGTGGAGAAGCTAGTATTTGCACCTGAAGCTACTGAAATTACTCTTTGCTTTCCTCTATGATGAAAACCAAGGATGTTTTCTCACAGGCAGAGCATTAAACAATTCATTAGAAACAGCTGTCTGTTCCTTCCACCCATCCCTGTATACTAATTTTATAATAAGCTTTTCCTAGTGCACTTTTCAGTGGGATCAACACTAGTTCAGGCTAAGACTGATTTAAAAGTGCTGCTTGAATTAACTTGTAGTTTCTGTTTAATTTTAAAGACTTATAAGTAGGAAAAAGGATTGCAAAAATAATAAATTCCAAATATTTATTCCTATGTTTTCATTTTGGGAGAAATTTTTAATGATACCACAGAAAAAGTTATTTTTTAAAAATCTGCCAGTGTATTTCTGAAGTACCTTCCAACACTTCCATGCCTAAATTCAAAATGAAGTACATTAAAAAAAATCATTAGGAGTCTAGGATGAATTTATTGAACTGCACTACATTTTTATGTTGCAGCATATGAGATTGCCATAATTACATTTCTAAAATACATGTAGACAATGTAAATAGGATTTTATTGTTAAAGGTTGTTCTTCATTATTTTTAATCTTCCTGGATGATCAGAAAGAGTAAAAAAAAAAAAAAAAAAAGACTGCCATATACTCAGTGACACCATAACTTGGAAGCTCAAGAGGAGGAATATGCTAAATATAGCAGCCCAAATGTTCAAAACTGTTTGCTAAAATCGTAAGGGAGACCATCACAGGTGTCATTTTAGTGACCAAATAGATTATTAGAGATGAGCGTCAGTGAGGTGAACTCTACAGGAGCTATAATTTTAGTTTTTTATTCTTTTTTTTCTATTGGCTTTGTTGAATTTTTAAATTTTTTTTTT
>VWZN01007023.1:23660-43153 GCA_013396955.1 Regulus satrapa
TTTTTTTTTTTTTTTTTGACAGTGTCATAGTGATTTAAAACTAACCAAACCATTCAGATAAGCTCACATCTGTCAATAGGGAAGAAGACTGGATAGAAAGACAAAAAAATCTTTACAAGGAAACAGTTCTCCACTGACATTTCCTCGGAGACATTGTTACCAGCAGCAAAACTGCCACAGATTGCAGTGAGGCAGCCCTGGCCACTAACGCAGTCATTTGACAAAAAACAGTTAAAAACTTGGTTAAGGAAGATTGCCTTCACAGGAACTGAAGTGTGGTTTGTAGTCAGTTGTGAGTCCACTGTTAACCGGTTTCACTGCAATTGTGAAAATAATGAAGATGAAAAAGGTGGCAAACTTAGACCCCAGCCCTTCAAGGTGACCTGAACTCTAAGAGCTCACCAGCAGCACTGGAATCTCTCTTTTCTCCTATTAAAATTGACTTTTCTCCATCAAATAGATGTTGGTAGTGCATTTCTTCTCCCATGTGTCTTTGAGGGGAAAAAAGCAGACATTTTAAACAGATTAGTTATTCACTCTGCATTACCCTTTGATCAAGCAAGTAAACTGGAGGATAATTGAATGAAAGAGGTAAATAGTTTAATAAGAAATGTGATTAGAGCTCTTATTTTATCAAGAGCTAAGAGTTATTGATTACAGGGTGTTCAAGTGTATCCCTTAGCATCTCTTCATCTTCATCTTTCAGAATGGACCTTGCAAAAAATGGAGAAACCAAGTCAGTGTATCTAATAGGATTCTACAAAAAAAAAAAAAAAAAAAAAAAAAAAAAAAAAAAAAAGGAATTAACTCAGATTTTTGATATGCCCAGAATTCCATGATTCCATGTTCTTCCACTGTAGTTTGTATCTCCTGCATGCCCTGTAAGGCCTCAGTGTACCTTAGAGCTGTAGGTCATTATTTGTATGCCATGTCAGGGTATGCAGTATCTGTTTATCCAATTTATCCAAAGCCTAATGTCCCACATTCCGTGTGCTGTTAGACATGTAGGGAAGGCCAGAATGGAAGAAATGATACAGAGACTTTTTAAAAGAGACATACATTGGCCATCTGGGCCATTTTCCCCTAGATACTAAAGATTTCTTAGGAAAACATTTTTCAGTGTGCTATAGCACACTATACATCCAAATCCCCAAAGCTGCCAAGAGGTCTGTTTGAATAGCAAAGTAGATCATGGACTTTGCACGTTTCTTATAACTTTTGCTTGACTTAGAAGATTAAAGAGGAAAGAGGTTTTGGTGAGTTGTTCCTTGTCTTCCTGGGCTTGACCTCATCAAAACAGAAAGGGCTTGTGTGGCTAGAACTGTTATGAATTGCAGTACAGACAGCTGAAAAAACTCACCCTTGGTTTTATTTAATCCTAGTACTGAAAAATAGGCTGCAAAAAATGCAGCTGAAGTAGCTGAGAAGTCTAGGTTTAGTGTAACATCTGCTGATGATATCAGCCAAGCCAAGGATGATCAAATCTGTAGAAGTCTTACAGATCTTCAGGGCTAGACAGCAGTAAGATTGCTGCAGGCCAGTCCTAAGTGGGGAAAAAAGGAGGTGCTTCCCTTCATGCTCTGACAGGAGTAAAACAATAATGCGTAAGCAGTACAGCTCCTCCCTTTATATTTGGTAGAACAAAACTGAATAAACAAAATTTCAGACTCAAGGAAAACCTGAGGGGCAAATAGCATTTTACCCCCCAAAAATCAGAGAAAAAAAATACAGGAAAAAAAGTAAATTAATTTAAATGAAAGCAGCATATTTTAAAATTATTTCTTTACCTTTCCCCCCCAAGACCTTGTAATTCATTCACTGTGGGCTTCTAAGGTGAGATTATATATTTTAGAAAACCTCTAGTGGTATCCACTGACACCAATATGTGTTTTTCATTTATTTCAGTGCACTTTAAATGGGAAGTTCACTGGAAGGAAAAATGTGCCATTTTGAAAGGGTCTGAAATGCGTTAATTTGTACAATCTTAATTTTTAGGCCTCTCCTCAGAGTCAAGATGTAGCTATTTTGGAGAATGGGAGTGTCATGAGAGTTTCAGCGTGTTCTGAGTATATCAGACTGAAAGTAAATTTTTGCCACATCCCAGGCAAGTGAGAGTAGTGCGAAGTACAGAGCACCCTGTAAAGATCTCTCTTTGCTAATGTTACATTCTGTGTTAACTGGAGGGAATGAAAAATGCAATTATTGTAAAATTGATAGAATTTGCAAAACATACTTTGTTTTCACATGAGTTGGAAATGTGGTAGGCATTTATTTCAGAATTGAATAGCACTGTCTTCTTGTCCATTACTTACTGCACCTAAAAGTATCTCTAAGACTTTTTAATGCTTTTTGTATTATTCCACTGGAAAGGATTTTGAAGAAAACCAGTTAATATCTATTGCAGTTCACTATATTTTTTGGTCATAATTCTATTTTCATTTTCTTGTGCAAGAGGAATTGAGAGCATGATGGCTTCTTCAAAATAAAAATAACAGCAGCAAAACAAAAGCCTTGGAGATTCCCTTTTTTAGAAAACCTTCTAAACTCCCATCAATTTTTGCATTGTTTGAAAAGATAATACTGTCATTTTAACATTTAAAAATACTAATGCTGTTGCAGCCTGGATATACATATACATCTATCCCTTGAAATAATATAATTTCCCTGAATTTTAAAGAGGCTAACTCAAGATGCACTTGCTAATAGTTCTATGTTGGAAGAGTACCTTTCTGGATGGAAAACACCAAGTGAGGTAGGTATTTTTTTATTACTATCTTCATATAACTATTTTCAAGGGAAAGGTCTGGGGGAAGAGTGTGGTATTACTGAGTTGATCTTCAAATAGCATGAAGATCTGGGTTATTTCCTGCCGGTCATCTTGCTGTTGTTTCAACATTTGCTTAGTGTTCTTTTGAATGCTGTATCCAGGTTGCTGTTAACTGACATAGCAATCTAGGGATGATCTGATGATATAAAGAAACACTAAAGGAAATCATTGTTTGTGAATATGTTTTCATCCTTGGAAAAAAATTAACTGGAGTTTGGTAGAAGAAGCAGATGACAGTATGAAGTGCTCAGCTGTACTTCTGAGCTCAATACATTGAACAATTTAGTTGAGTACTGTTTTGTCTTGCATCATCATCTTGTGCTGATGGCTCATCTCCGTGGTACATAAAGCTGCTATGAGGATGCAGGACTGAGAAGTAAAGAACATCTACAAGTATTTCTTGAAAGTTGTTTGAAAATATGAGAGAGCTAACCTTACTACTAACAGTAACGTCACAGTATGCTTTATATTTGTAAGCTTGAAAATCTCCTTTTCTGTGAGGATGTACCAGGTTGTCAAATGAACTTTTCATAAATAGATGATTCTGTATGCACATGTATTTCACTTTTTATTAACATGTGGCAGCATTCTCTATCACCAGATGAGTGGTGAAGATTTGAGACATTTCAGATAACCAGAGTTCTTGGGCAATTATTTTAAAATATTTGTTTCATAGATACATACCTTTGCAAATCAATACCAGCAGTGGTAAAAATTAATTAATTCATGAAAAATCCTGGCCTTGAATACTCAACCCATATTTGAAGGGAAGATAAAACACATTGGGCGAGGCAGGAGTCAGGGCATGTTTATTCCAAGAGGTTTCTGAATTGGAGCTGGCTTATGTCCTGCCATCTTCTGAAGCAATCTGCACCAGAGAGACTATAAACAGAATCCATGGTCTTCTTGCAACCTTTTTTATGACTCCACCATAAAACTATATTACCTCTGAACACAGCACTCTCACCTTCTTCTTTATTGTCTTGCTTTGTGTGTGGGGAAGTATTTCAGTGCTTGTGGGGAAGCAGGCTGAAATAACCTGTGTAGCTAAACCTCAGTTTTGTCTTGTTTCCTTTGGCTGGCTAGTAGTAGTGGGATCTGTCTGATCTGGCTCCCTTCTTAGTGCTGGTACAAAGGAGGGTGTGAGGAGCCTGGGCTGATGCTTTGACCTGGGTCAATGCTGGTGTGAAAGCACAGTCTGAGGATTCTCCTCTTACCTCCATTGTCATTAAAACAGAGGCTCTCAGGGTTTCTCAAACCTCCGGTGCCCCCTGTGGTAATTTTTCCTCCACAGAGGTGATTTTGTTAATTATATCAATGACAAACCATGGACAAAAACAAAAAACAAAAAACAAAACCAAACAAACCCCCCAAAAACAAACAAACAAGCAAAAAAATAACCCAAAAAACCAAAAAAGAGGCCAGAATTTTTGAAAAAGCCAAAATCAATGAAGTTATTTGAACAGAGAAAAAAGGAAGATAAGGGAAAATATGATATGGATGAAAAATTTAGTTTCTTGCTACCGAGCAGTTATTTTAGGATATGTCTTATTAGAGGTACTAGAACTGCATCTGGCAGGAAACAGCCTAGAAATAATTATTTCTTCATTATAAGTATAATGGGAAAGTAATAGAGAAAAATGTCTAATGTCCTATTATAAACATTTGTGTTCCATTGAAGCTGTTTTCAAAAATGGTATTTTCACTGTCAGCCAGGAAGAATTAGGAGACAGAATGGGAAGGGAAGAAGAACGAGTTTTATTAAGTATTACTGTTTCACTTTGTTTTAGAACATTTCTCAACCAAAAAGGTAAACAGTAACATTTAAAAAAAATCTTTCTGGGGTTCTATATATTTAATTTTCAGTAATGAAGCACTTTGGAATGTTTAGCATTTAACTTGCTTATGTTTAAGAGACTAAATAGAGAGAATGCTGTCTCTGATTTAGTTCGGTTATCAGAGGGGATGTGGATGAAGAAAACAGATTTCATTATAGTAACAACCAGTTTTTTAAAGAATAATGCTTTCCTGCTAAATCTGAAGACTTCATTCTTCTACCTGAATTCACGGGAGCTATTTCGTGCTGAGAATTTCTGTTAATCCAGTCAGTGTAACAGTTTGTGGGCTGCACCTGCATGCAAAATTGCCACGTGTGAAAATGGACGTCCACGCCTTGGCACTTGCACAGCACGGATCCCACAAAAGGTGACAGTGCGTGTGCAGCCCACGGTGGGTGCAGGAGAGCTGCCATGGTGCTCATGTGGGAGAAGAGGGGAGTCTGTGGTCACAAACAGAGGGTAAGGGGAGTGAGACTGCCTCTTTCAGAGGCTGAGCAGAGCTTACAGTGGATTAAGCCACTTAGGAAAATGCCCCCAAGCTCTTCAAATAGGCGTCTTAGGAGCAAGATGAGTGCAATGTGGAATTTGACTCCCACTGCAAATTCTGCACGAGGATCAGCACAGTTAATCTCCCCTAAGGTTTCTGATGCTGTGCCTAGAAGACTGAAGAGATGTGAGGCAGCTCCTGCTGCCAGCTGGAATGCTTTCATGTTGCTGTGCATCCAAGCTGTCCTGTAGGTCAACAGGGTCTTTGGAGCAGTGGGTTGGAATGGAAAATACTTTTTTGGAGTACAAGATAGGGCAGAATGAAAACTTCCTTCGTATCTGCACTGCCCATATTGACAGTTAACAGCATGGAACCTCCCAAAGGAGCACCCCAGGTGTATTGCAGTCTTGTCTTCTCCTTGCCTACCTGCTAAATCTTTTGAAATGGAGAGTGGTGGGAATGACAAATACAGGTCTGGTAATGAAACAAAAGATGCTTAGTGCTGCTGCCTGGTAAGTACACACAGTCTCCTGCCAGCAGCTTGTGGGGCTTCCCAGAGACAGAATTGCATCGGTGTCTTTTTGTAGGTATAATTACTATGCCCCTACCACCTCTCATAAAATTTAGGCATTGGAAAAAGGGGGTTTCTCTTTGTTGTTGCATAATTAGGCACATTTCTCTAATTAGTTGCATAATTATGAAGAAGAAAAGCTGAATTCTTCTAATTTTTTTAAAATTTTTTTTTTTTAAGAGGTTTCCTCACCTGCACACATGGAAATCATAAGCTCCATTGCAAACTTCAGGAAGGTAGGAAACACTTCTATGCAAACTTCTGTCTATGATTATCTCACAAAGCAGGTTTTGTTTTCAAATAAAATCTCTAATTTGGAGAATATTTAGTTAAAACTTTAAAAATTTAAATAGAAGAGTATTTTCTCTGTACTGAAAATGTGATTTTTATTTGTAGACATTTCACTTAGGAAGGTAAAGTGAAATGTATGTGGTTTTCTGTTAAGCTAAAGCACATGCTAAGCTGTAGGATATTCAGTAGCCATTTAATAAATACATGGATTGTATTTTTTTTCCTTTGGAGAATGTGCAGACGATATATAAACAGAAGGTGGGAAAATTCTGTCGAGAGGTTTTAAAGCACTACTTCTCACTTCCTCTCTTGCAATCATATGCATAAATATAGTGAAATCAAATAAGAAAAGATATGTAAGTGAAAAGAACTTCTACTTTGATCTTCACATTCTCAGTTGATCTTACTAAATACACAATTAACTAGCATCCCTGTATATAAAGTTTTCTTTCTGCTACGCCATGAGTGAACTGTGGAAGACCAAGGAATTTTTAGGTTCAATTCATCAGTCCAGTTAGGAGGGCATTTAGTGCTGGCCTTGCTCAGTTAGGAGCATATTTTTGTAAGTGACAGAGCAATCTGTTCATCAGGAGAAGGTATCCCAGTTCTGGATGAGAACAGCTGAGGCATTTTGCTGAGGTATGACAAAAGAGTTGAATAGGCTTAAGAGCTGCCCATTAGCTATTTTAAACTTCCCAAATGAACAGTCTAAACCCACTCTTTGTTATGTTCTTCTGCTTTTGCACTGTTTTGATTTGTTCAAGTTCTGTCCCTGGCTTTGCTCCCTTGCCTTGTGTCTGACGTGAGGAGCAGCAGTTTCTGGGATGATGTGGGATTCCCATACCTTTCCTTTAGCCACAGGCTCTCTGTGCATCACATCTCCATCACCAGATGGACAGCAGAATCTGGGCAGTGCATCCATGCCAGTGGCAGGTAGACCCAGGCAGCCGAGCAGCAAGGCACAGTGTGAGTAGAGTTGAAGTCCTGAGGTATGGTGTGTAAGGATTTTTGGGTGGGCATCCAGGCTCTAGTGCAGTGGCATAATCCAACTTTGGCTGCTAAATACAGGTCACTTGTAAAAAAGACAAAATACTTTCAGGTTTCCAAATTTTCTGGGTAACTGCTAGTGCTGCCAGCCCACTTGTGGTCTGTGCTGCATCACCAGCAAGCATACAGAGCAGAGACAGTATGTTAAAAAGTCTATCTGCAGGCACAGTGCTTACTTGCTGGTAATAAGTAAATAAAGTGCCTAGAAGTTGTCTTGGGTACTTTTTTCTCCTCACCTTAACCCACCACTCTTGCACTCTGCCAGTACCAGTTTTGATACTCCAAACTGCTGGGGCACTTCAGTGAGCTGTTAAAATCAGTCCATTTAACAAATGATAAGGAACATCCTTTATCTCACTCTTTCTATTCACAAATTCACAGTTGAGAGGCAGACTGGGAGATAGCAACTTCTATGCTAATTTGAAGTTTAAGACCTGTACCAACTGAGGAGCCAAAAAAAAAAAAATTCTATGTGATGTGCAGAAGCTGTTATGTCTTGTGTAATTTTAAGGCTGAAAATGAAAAGAAGGGGAAAAAGAGATGGTATTTACTGGTACTTTTTTACTTAGTTTTATTGTGAGCTTCTCTTTTCCTGAGAAACTGTGTGCATTGCAACCAAAACATCTGGATTTAGGCTTAGACATTGCAAGGAAGACTCAGAATAAAAAATATGAAGCTTTTGGAAGTACTTTTATCTTTCTTTTTTTTTTTTTTTTTTTTTTTTTGTAAAAGTANTACAAAAAAAAAAAAAGAAGGTTTTGTAAGGTGTTTTTTTTTTTTTTTTTTTTTTTTTTTTTTTTTTTTTTCTGTAAAAGTAGCAGCATGCAGAAAATACGCACTTCAATCATAGCAAAAATGCTTTTTAAACACCCCCTATAGGAAAGTCCTATCTTTGTCAGTAACTTACTACTTCTGCAATATGTGGCTGTCCTAGATGCATGTTGCAAGAGTTCCTGTGCCATGCCAAATTCTGATGTTTATCCCTTTGTATTGGCTCATATATGGGGAAAAACTGAAACTAAATCAAAACAAGGGAAGCCTTTGTTTGAATTCTTTTACACCATTCTTGGTGCACATTTTAGTTGCATGGAACAATGTGGCTGGGAAGATATGAAGAATCAGAGGTGAACTAAATTATTTGAATGATATGTTCAATGCTGGTCACCTGACTATACTAACAAACTTAAAAGGTGGTTTGATAGCTGTCAACTTGTTTTGCTATTGTGCAGCTTAACTGTTACCTTCCTGTATTATGAACATCTATGTATTTGGAAAATAAATCCATCTTGCAAGAAAGATTGTGCAAAAAATTGTTCCTATTATACTCCAGTGTATATTGCTGATGTCAAATAAAATACAATTGTGAGAGTTCTTAAACAGTTGTCTTTCTAATTGTGGCCTGAAGCAGAAAGAGGAAGGAATACAGTCAATATGGATTGACTGTATGGATACAGTCCCCTTTAATATGGATTCTCCTGAAATTATTGCTGTAACATTGATGGCAACTAAATTATTCCATTAACCTGATGTTTTAGATATGAAGAGATAAAGGGATGGGTTTCACGAGCAATATGATGAATGTTAATGTGCGTTAGTATTTATTAAGATGGCACACCAGTCTACTGATGTATCATTGTAGATGATATATCTCACTATGTCAACAAGATAGAAGCTAAATTAATTACCTTGCCTCTCTCACTGTAGCAGAAACTAATAACACACAGATCAGCAATGCTCAGTTTATCACTTAATTTATTTATTTTTTATTCCTGTGAGGTAATCTAAGAGCACTTTCTTCTTCCCTTACTTGCCGACAGACCATTTGTCAGCTGTTCTATTTCTTTACATGTCCTAAAGTGATTTTCTATATTCTTTCTTTGGGCCTGGCAGAGCTTCTGTACGTTAGAAGCCATAGACTTCTAAAAATTCTGTTTCAGCAAAAATGAACTATAGCTTGCAACAAGTATGTGTTTAGAGGCAAGTATGGAGAAATCATTTTAGTATGAGTAGTGGCCCATGCAAAGCAGGGAGTGGGGAACCCTAATTTCTTTTGCTAAGTGTAGCCATGACCATCAAATCTCTTTGCAGGCTGTGCTGAAAGCTGTCAGAATGGCTTACAGTGCTGCAAAGCACTGTAATTGCTGCTTGCTTCAGGGACAGATGTTGATGCCAAGAAATATGCTATGCTTGACAACCACAGCTAGATCATAGATTTGGGAGACTATAGTCCTTTCTCCTAGCTTCTATGGCTGTCATTTTTAAGCCTGTAGCACAAATCAGTCATATGTATTGCTGCTGCCTCTTAATGCTACATGGCATCATGCTATTTACCCCACATCTCATATTTTACTCACATCACTTGCATTGATTAGATGGGAATTTCTGCTCTTAGGTTATAGATGAGGCCTGGTTAGCATCCAAGGAGAGTTTCAGTGGACGCTGGGGTCAGTTTTTATGTAATTTAGTACTATGGCTACCAGTAATATAAGAGGAATTCAGCCTGCAGATTGAAAATTATCAGCAACTTCGCCTGGGCTAGTGAAAAACACCTCCTAAATTAATTTTTAATGCCTCTTTGTCTACTGGGTGGGATTAGTGCTTCTTAAGAGCACTAGATCAATTTCTAGTAGTTAGGAGCATGAGACTTCTGTTATATATATTTTCAGTCTGAGTTTAAGGGAATTAAGCCTGTGTTTTCTGTCTGAGGGTCTTACTGTGGGCCCATGAAATATCAGAGATTGAGTTGGGAATAGGTGCTCTCAATTCCCGTTAAAATATATTTACTTTTATAGGCAGTACTTAGTGCTTCTCCTAAGAGAAAAAACACAGCTGAGGAGGACTTGGTTGTGGAAATCAGGTTCTGGCTTTTTGCCTACCACTGCTTTCTGCCCTTTTTCCTCCTTCCTTTCTGCAGGGATCAGTCTCAGATTTTTATTCTCAAATTTGTAGTTGGATGCTCTTTTGGAGTAGCCCTGGAGAAGACACAATAAAGTATGCTGTTGCTTGAATAAAAAGCTTGGTCTCAAATGCTGAATATCAATGTTCATCTGCTGAACAGCCTCTGACCTGGTATGTATATAAAGGTAAAACCTGCTCAGCCTGTTCAATGGTCTGAGATGGTAAGACAAAAATTTTCTAGGAAACAGCTAAATGACAGCTCCAGATATAAGTGAAGAAACATGGGGGAAAAGGCTGGATGTAGCACACGTGGTGTTTCATATCTTGTGCTAGAAATTGCCATGTCAGGAGAGCAGCCAGCATAGGCACAGAGAGACGGGACATTGGTTCAACTTCAGCACAGCCGAGTGAGCCTGGAGGAGAAATCCAAAAAACAAAGTGAAGGGTAGTCCCAGTCTGAGTGCAGAATGGCACTGGTAGCACCCTGATGCTATTAGGAGAGGGAAGATGAAGGTGTGAGTTGATGTGATTAGGCCAGCAAAATTTAGAGAAATTATAGCTTGTTTTTCAGATTTGCTGGGGGGTCATTAAGGGAAATAGAGAATTTACCTGTATCACTGAATTGCTTTTAACGCTGATGAAAGAATTGGAATGGGAATTATGTGTCAACCCTGATGGATAGTGTGAAAGCAAGTGTGAAGCTGTTGGGGAAAATTGCCTAAGGCATTCTAGGATGGGCTGTGTCCAGCTGTATGCACTGTATTTATTGCAATATTTATTGCAGTTTTGGCAGTTTTTCTTAAATTACTTTTTCTGTTTGTTCTGTGGAGATTTTTACTTCTTGACTGAGAAAATTTCATTTCAAATTACAGGAAATTCATTAAAAATGCATTGAAGTATTTTCTTTTCCAGATGACAAGAAGCTGAAAAAAAAGCTACTCTGAAGTGTCGTTCACAGTATGGGAGAGCCTGCCAAAATGACAAAAACATCTCAGGGCTCCCTGGTGTTTTATCTACTGGGTTTTTTTTGGTGTTTGGTTTGTGGGTGGGTTTTTGTTTTGTTGTTTGTTTTGGGGTTTTGTTTGGTTTTCTCAGATTTTTTTTTTTGTTTAGTTTTGGGGTGGTTTTTTGTTGGTTTGTTTTAGTTGGTTTTGTTGTTGTTGTTGTTTTCTTTTTGGTCTAACGTTTTTCAGTGATTGCAGATGGAGGTGTTGTTTTATCCTTCCTTTAAAAGGCTAATGATCTGAGCACTTGCCCATAAAAGTTGTTGAAAATCTTCTGCCTGTATTACGACATGTATATAGGTGTCAGCTCCCAGCTGACATAAAAACCTGTGTGTGTAATATGAAGTAGCCACAGCCAGTGGGCCATACAGCAAAGGAAAAGACCTGTGTGGTCCCTTGAAGTATAGTAGAAGGTATTTTGCTTCAGGAGTCTGTCCAGGGTTTGAAGATGAAAGAGGTGTACGATTCCGCTGCTGGTTCAGGAGATAACTTCATACATGTTTTTCACAGTGTTTGTGGACCCCTTGTTTGAGGAACCTATACATGCAGGAAGCCTTAGCATCAGGCAATGTTGTATATGAAGTTTGAACAGACGTGTTAGAATGCCTATAGATTTGGCCCTGAAGGAAACTGGACTCAGCTGAAGAGATCCAAATGCCGTGTGGGTTGCATGGGCATGATTCCAGCCATAGGAAGGTTATTTTTCCTCAGGAACACAACCATCCTTGGAGTTCCATCCCAGCTTTATGACTAGGTGTTATAGTGGTGTTGATATGGGGCTCAAAGAGAGGAATTTGTAAGGGTTGAGGCGTCCAGTTGGAAGTTAAGTGGATCTGATTATGTGCATGAGTCTGGGCCTGTCTAAATTATTTTTGCTACTTCAGTATACCAGCCTCTTTACTTACCATGCATTTGACTTTGATTCCTCTATTTATCCTCCTTAATAACAGTCTTTGCTTTTATGGAAATGAATTACATCTGTCAGTTCAGGCTGGAAGTTGTGCTTGTGTTTTTTCTGAATTTCTAGCTCCTCTAAACAGCATTACATCTGTGCTATGTGATTCACTGTGAGCTACAAAGCACAGCAATGCTTCGGAGACAGCGTGTGTATGCTCTGCTTTGTATGTTGACAGCTGAAGGTCAAGAAGTTGGGATGCCTTGGGAATGCAGAAGTAGCCCTACCAGATTCCCTGACCATCACAGGGAAAGGAGCATTTGAGATGTGTTTCCATTCTCTCCATGTGGCTCCAAGCTGTGTCCGAGAAATGGTGCAGCTGGCATTATTTTAAGGCCTTTTTATTATGTTTTAAATTTATCATATAAGATTACAATAAATACCACCTTTGGGGAGCAAATGTGCTAAATTCTACTGCAGATTTTGGGAAAATATTGTAACTGTTTATGAATGTATTAACACAAGTAAGATCATTGTTGAGTTGGGTTTATTTCTCTATCTAGAAGCCTCTTTTCCTGTGATTTTAAGAGACTGGGATTCTAATAATGGGCTTTGATATTTTTCACACTCACCTGATGTCAATATTGTTGCCTCTGAATATATTTAGTTATCAAACTTGTGACCACTTACATATCACAACACCTGTCATGTCTTTTTCAATCAGTTCTTACATAATAAATGTTTTATCTTGCCCTTATTTCCATACATCATTCCATGCATTCTTAAATAAAAGCATTTAGTCTTCTCTGGGATGTGACTAGAACCACATGAAAATAAATGGCCATCAGTTTGATATTGTAAATGGTGATGGTGATGAAATTTGCTTTAGTATATTCTGAAATTTGTTAAAAATATCTGTCTCTGTATGCTGAGAAAGGTCTGGAAAGAGCTTATCTCAAATAGATTTCTCAGTTCTCTATCCAAGGTATCCGTGGGCAAAGCTGGGTAAGTAGGTATATCAAAAGCTACATATGAAAATTTTTGTTCATGTGCTGGACATGCCTTTTAAGTGCTTAGGCATTGAATGCTCTCTCTTTTGGAATGCAAAATCAATGCAACTAAATGCTACCAGTAAGGAAGAAATATGCTCTTATCAGAGGGAAAAATTGAGAAGGTGTGCTAGAAACATGAGACCTACAGAGTTTGATAGAAAGAAAAAAAAAATGCTGAAAGCAGCAACCCACACAGAGTTTTTAGCCTGGAGAAAACATATCTCACTGTGAACCTGAGTGAAGCCCAAAGAAGTGGTTGAGGAAAGATTAGGATATACTATCTTCTCAGTTTTCCTTTGAGCCACCTCCTGACTGTTCCTCTTCAGCATCCTAAACTTTGAAATCTCTTTCTGAGACACTCTAACTCTCAGATAAACATGGAATAAGGAGTCAGGGATCCCAGGGCAGAAAAACCAACAGTCTCTCTTTTGAACCCCTGGATTGCAAACCCTGGGCTAAAACCAGCACAACATTTTAGGTGCTGGTTCTTCCTATTGAAATCCAACATACACGCCCATAGTAAAGTTTGAACTTAAACCCAAGGAGATGCTATGTCATTATGATGCCATGGCAAAGGCCTTTCTTCCTGCATTTTTTTTTTTCTAGGAATGGGGAGGAGGAAAGAAAGGCAGGTAACAGGGAAGGAAAGCCAGAAAATGGATGAGAGGAAAAGACAACTCTATTCTCAGGTAATATTGGCATAATTTGAAAAATAGAAAATTTTGTTCTCTAAGGCATCACTGTTTTCATGTCTTTTTCTTGAACAAGTATGCCATGCAAGTCTTGAAAAAATGTTTAAGTTTGGTCATGTAGGAATATGTACTTCAAATTAGATCTTTGGTTAGTTATCTGGCCTCTATTCCTGCATATGCTCTGGTCTGGTTGTCAATCACATGGCAGAAATGACCTGTGGTACTGACAGCTTACAGGTGCTTAAAGTGAGAGCAGAGGGAATGAGGCTGAGCAAGTTTTTTGTGTCATGCAGCTTGATTTATTGTTTCTGTATTCACATGAAAGTCAAATTCATTGAATAAATTATATAGTGTGAACATCTCTTACTTCTGTTATCATAGTAGCAGGGTGTGCTAAATGGAACAAATCAACCAAATCATTACTTAATCATATGTTTAATTCATTGTAATGGATTTTTCCCCATGAGTATTCATTATGTCCTTGCAAATGCATTGCTGTTGCATTTGCCTGTAACCATTATTTAGGTTTTTTCCCTATTTAGTTAATACATACTACAATAATGTCTTTAAATTTGGATGAAATCACAAGTAATTAATTCACGTTAAAAATATCTTTATGCACTGTTACAAGCATGTTTATTTAAAGAGTTTTGTAGGAAAAGTCGTGTAATTTTGCAAGAGTAATGAAGAAACTCACAAGAGAAGTACAGAAAACATTTTCTATTCTGCGTGTGCTGAAACTACTGGAGAGTGAGGTACAGATTCCAGCAACAGCTAACGTGCAGTGGCAAAAGGCCACCAGATTTAATCTCAAGTCTTGGGGTTTTGGCCCTTTTATTTGTTTGGGTTTTTGTTTGTTTGGTTGGTTTGTTTTGTTTAGGTTTTGTCGCATATTCTCCTTCTGTCCTTCTTAGTTTTTAGTTCTTTCTTTTCTCTGTCCAGTGTCCCACCAATCTCTCTTTGTAACTGATTCCCTCAACTAACCTAATAATTGAATTCAGTAGAACTTGAGGACATGCTCAAGTGCTCTCCTGAAGAAGGATGCTTTAGTTAATCAGACTGAAATTGTCTGTGAAGTAAATAAGATTTATGAAGAGTTTTATGAGTTATGAATAAATGCAAGAACAATTTGTTTATGTTGATTTTGTCACAAAGCACTTTATTAATAAATTGTTCAGGCAACTAGATAAACCTCTGAGATACCTGCTGTAGAAGAGAAATAACCCCATTTACATATTAATTTAGAAGCCTTTGCTGGTATCCTCCCATGCTGTAGCTATACTCTGCATACCTGAGCTTGGACAGTGAAACTCCTCACTGTGTGAAAAATGGGCTGAATTGCTGGGCCCAGAGATGGTGGTGAATGATGTCAGTTTTTTTGCTAGCAGTGTTCCTCAGGGACACTGTTTTTGGCTGATCCTGATGAATATCTTTAGTGATTATTTGGATGAGGGGATTGGGAGCAAGCTCAGTAAGTTCACAAACTACACCAGTTTGGGGTGGAAGTGTTGATCTGTTGGAAGGGGGGAAGGTTCTGCAAAGAGATCTGGAGAGGCTGGATTGATGGGCCAAGGCCAATAGCATGAAGTTCAACAGAGCCAAGCGTCAGGTCCAGCACTTGGGTCACACCATCAGGAGCACCAGCAGGGCTACTAAGAGTGGCTGGAAAAGCTGGTTGTTTGAGAAGGACCAGAAGATGCTGGTTGACAGCAGCTGAACCTTTGCCAGTGTGTGCCCAGGTGGCCAAGAAGGCCAATGGCATCCTGACCTGTATTAGAAGTAGTGTGGCCATGGAAAGGATTGTCCCTGTGTACTTGGCCCTGGAGAAGCCACACCTCAAGTGCGGTGTTCTTTTCTGGGCTCTTCCCTTCAAAAGAGGCATTGAGGTGTGAGTCCAGAGATGGGCAACTGAGCTTGTGAAGGGTCTGGAGCACAAGTCCTACGAGGAGTGGCTGAGACAGCTACCTGAGAGGAGGTTGTAGTGAGGTTGTAGTTGAGGGAATTGCTCTTTTCACATAATTCTCAAATGAAAAGATAAGAGGAAATGATGTTAAGTTGCTCATTGAAAAAGTGGTTGGATATTGAAGATCCCCGGGCATGTGGTGGAGTCACTGTAACTGGAGCTGCTCAAGAGGCATCTGAATGTGACACTTGGATTGTGGTTTAGTGGTGATTATGGTGGTGCTGGGTTGGAGGTTGGACTAGAAAAATCTTGAAAGTCTCTTTCAATTAGATGAGAGAGATGATTGCCTTTTGATGAGATGATTCTGTCAAAGACATAATTGTATTTATTTTTTTATTTTGTTTCTTCTTGACTATGTCCATGCTAGAAGTAATGCACTTAGCTATTTGGGGTTGTTTTGGTTTCCATCAGCTAGCCAGGTGGTTTCTGGAGACAAGTGCGAGTTCCTGATGGTAGTTTTCTCAATACATAGTTGCCCTAACTATGGAAGGGCAAGAGGAGTAAATGACATTAAGCCTAACATTAAGCCTGGCCTAAGCAGCAAGCATGGTCCTGGGCAGGTTTAACCTAGCAGCCTAGGTGCACCAGACTGCAGAGGGGTGGAGAAGAGTCCTTGTTAAAGGACTTAAAGGAAGGAACCTTAAAGGAACCCTCTATGGAGGGATGCAGCAAATTTTTTGTTGGAAGTAAAGTTTTAAAAAGCAGTTGTAGAGGAATACCTGACAGGGTTAATAATCATTTCTGGAGGTGAAACTTAACTACCATTATTGGCATGATGTGCCATTAATCCCTGCATTTCAAAATGAAATTGCATGTATTATTACAATTTGGTCCTTTACAAATGCTTTTCATTGTATAGGAAATAAGCCTAGCACAGTGTTTTGGTTTCAGGTAAAGTTATTTAATGTTTCAGACATCTCAAATGATCTTGCTGGTGCTGTCACATGTGAAGCTCACAGCCTCTGACCACATCCAAGCAGTGCTATACAAACAATTCACTTGAGACATCCCACAGCATATTCCACCCAGACTGAGATAGGGTGATAGCTTCATGAATTATTAACCACACGGCTGATGTGCACATAATCCAGATAAACTCTGCAATTATTTAAATCTTTCAGGTCTGACAGCAAACAGTCCTGACTCTTGCATGCTGGTGGCTGATTTTGCTGGCTTCTTGCAGATCACTTGAGTCCATGTCATAGTCATTAAATATAAAGAAAGCATTGGAGCTCTTTGAAGCTCAAATATACCATAGTGCTTACTTTGACCAAGCAAGATGCCATAAAAAATGACATTATCATAGATTTTTGTCTTCTTTGGTGTTAAAATTAATTTAAAAACAAGAGTGATTGAAAAAGAAATCCTTAAAACACCAAAATTTTCAAGTCAATAAAACCAAGATTTTCAAATTTTCAGTGAAACACTAGGAAACTTTGTCCAGTTCCAATGGAAAAAGATTAATATAGCAACCAAGAAGAGATATACATGCCCCATTTTAATGCTCTTGATCTAATGAAAGAATTTCAAATGAGGGGTTGCATCAGCTTGCATACTTGCAAGTAATAGAGAAACAGAGAAATATAGCATTCTAAATGTAAGAAAACAAAGAGAATCAAATGAAGGACAAATCTTGTTTTACTCTGCTGACTCTGTACAGGTTTATGACCCTGTACTGCAGATGCAGTAAGGATATGTGCCTGGCTTGCCTTGAAGTGCAAAGGGAGAATGGGAGAGTTCAGGTACATAAGAATGATTCCTGAACCAGGAGAAGAGCTGGAGGGTAACTCAGTGTTTTTTTCTCTCTGGCAGGCACTGAGTCTGATTTGCAGTCTTAAGCAACAGGATTGTTTAAGCTACCGTGATCTGTATGTTCTTTATCACCTGGAAAGGGATGACTTTTAAAAAATAATTATTTAAACAGTTGAATGTCTGGGCTGGTATTGCCACACTGAGCCAAAGTTTATGCATGTAAGTAGTGACTTTACAGAAGTATAAATTTCATATGCTTGGCTGAATTAAAAGCTCAGGTGAATGTGGGACTAAATGTGTAGAAACAATACATATTTATAGAGCAGTTCCCAGATTTTTACCTGCAAGGAACTATTCAATACAATGACACTGATATTTCCAGCAACACTATGTTTAAAGGCCAATTCCAGAGAAGCATCAGGCGTGAAACTCTTGAGAAGTCTTATGTTTTGAGAATTTCCACCTATGGGTACATCTGAGGTATTTGGTACTGCATGTATTAATACTTGCTATTAAAAATAGAAGAGAATTGAAGTTAAGAGAAGTTAATGATAAAGGTAGAATGACATTTTGGCTAAATTATGGCTTTCTTAGATAAGGCTGTAGAAAAGAATTAATCAGATTTAATAGCAAAGAAATTAGCAATGGAGAAATAGAATGTCTGGGTAAGTCAAACTTGCAGAGAATTTTTTACATACAAGAAAATCTTTAGAACTATGGAACTAATAAATCAGGAAATTATCAAGGAATGTGATGCAATATGAAAAAGTGGGGCCAAGAGCAGAGCCTACCTCAGCTGGAGAAAATCTTTCCTAGCTTGAACTGAATAGCAAGCATATCTATAACATACTATTGCAGCAGCCTGAAAAATATGTTAGATGCCATCTGGAAAGTTGCAGTGATTGCACTTTTTAAAAATTTCCTTCTAACAAGAAGCAATTTTGCAATCTCAGCTGTGGCAGAAATTATCAAGATGAAATGCTTCTTTACCTTTACTTAAATGATACATTATGCAAATTGAAAACAGCAATTTAGGGAAACAATTACATAAAGTGAATAGATTCTATGATCCTCAAACAGGAAATTGTAAGGGATAAAAAAAGCAAACCCTAAATGCTCTTCACTTCAAGCTAGTACAGGAAAAGAAGCTCTATACCTTTCTTCATTTCAGGAATTGCAATTGCTAGTGTAGACAGTCCTTGTAAAGCATCCCTGTTGGAGGCCTTTAAATGGCTAAGAACAAGTGAAGTAATACACCTGATGAACACTTGAAATGTGAAGACAGTATCACTGGAGAGATATAGGGGTAGTAAACACTTAACTTGCAGGGCAGAACTGGATGTAGATTCTTACTCTGACCTAAATTCCTGCACCCCTTCAGGTTTATCTGTTTTTATGGGATTCATGGCTCTTTGCTGGTGGTGTCAAGCAGCCCAGTGCTTGCTGACCCATACCCACTGGTGAGTGGGTTTTGCTACAAATTTATTTATGTCAAGCTTTAAAACTGAGGAGATGGTCAGTGTCTATGTGTCTGAGGAAAAACAGAGACATTCATGTGATGACAATACTGTGTCCCACTTCACTTAGTCAACTCCACTGTATTTCAGAGATTTTTAATTATATGTTTCCATCTTGTTGACTCTATGTGCTCCCTTGATTATCTGTACCTAGAAGATTACCCTTTAGTCTTCTGCATTTTCTCCAGCAACTCAAACTCATGGGTTGACACTCAAGCAATGAGGAATACCTTTGACATTGGGAAATATCTTCTAGCTGCTATTGTATTCGAGCACAGGAGTGTCGGGTTTTTTGAGTCCTTGTTATTGCTTTTTCTTTTGAAAAGAACCTGTATGAGAAATGTTTCAATACTCTTGGTCCTAGCTTGAATATGTACCTAGATTAGCTGATCTCTTATGGTCCATACTTCAAGAAATAGAAGGTGTATTTCCTTTATTCAGGGAAAAAGAAAAAAAAAATCAAGTGTGTGTTTAAAAAATTATTTTGATTCATATTTTTGTGAATATAACTCCTTGTGTTTCTTAAGCATTTGCATCTTTGTTATAAGGTCTTCTGCAACAGTCTTTGTCACATAGAGTAATTGTCTGAAAGTTTATCTACCTAGTTTTTTTCTAATCTTATCCAAGCTTCTGATCTATATATTCTTTTTTTTTTTTTT
>VWZN01007023.1:43257-110569 GCA_013396955.1 Regulus satrapa
TTATTTTTTAAAAAAATAAAAATGTCGTTTTAACAAAAGCTTCTCTTAGACTGTGATGTTCTCAATATTGCTTTTTGTTTTTATCTGTGCTGCAGCTCAGCTTTACCCTGTTGAATGTAGGGGCAAGTGGTGTGATCTAAACTGTGTTCCACCTAGGAAATTCCAGTTATGTCCCATCTTCTTTTCTGATGGTGCAGCTAAAAGGTCCTGCTCTTACTTTTTGGCAGTCGTCCACCTGCACTACTTTTTGAATCAATATTTCAGCACTGCAAAGATGGAGTGGGCTTGTTGCAAGGCAGATGTGATGTCAAAGAAGCAAAAGTTGCAGATGAATTAACTGAAGCCGTGTGTGACAGTAAAAAGTGGAATATCAATAATATGAATGCTTCAGAGTGGGGAAAAAACCTGCACCCTGTTAGCTTAAAGAAGGGCAGCTGTGATATATTGGAGTCACTGCTGTTAATTATTACTGATTACTACTGCTGTCATCACTACGGAAATAACTGAGTATTGGGATTAAATACATTAATTGTATTGGGATTAAATACATTTAATTGGTGCAAAAACGTGATATACTTTTAGTTAGGATGTGTTTAATATTTTATATTGCTATTATTTTAGGGTGTGTTTGTGTTTTCTTTATTTAGAGTTGGCTGTAAGATCTTAATTGCCAATGAAAGTGGAGTTTACCAGATAGTTTGTAGTCACATGTTCTTCTGGCTTCCCTCTGTTTTCTAACATTGTAATTCACTGTTGAACGTATGGTTGGACATAAATCTGTATCAAGAGATAGTGTGGTAAGCACTGAAAATGTGAAAAAAGTTCTGATAATACAAAACATCCTGAGATTAAACTGACACATGTCAGTTCTCTTTAAATTTTGTGAAAACAAAAGTAGGTCTATAATCAAGATGTCCAATTCTCAGACTAAACTATGAGATACAATGAATGGAGGAAACTGAACTGAAGACAAATGGAAATAAGATCAGAAACTGATTTAAAGGTGATGTCTGTGATTTATTTAGGGAAAGAAAGAAAAGATCAGGAAATCTGAGATTCAAATATTGTATAAAAGATCTCTGTATCTTTCTAAATTAGCAAACTTCTCAGGTTTTTGGGAATAATTTAGACTGCCTTCAAGCAGGCAAAGAAAGATTGAAGATTTGAGTTAAATGCCTTAGACATCATAAAATCAGTAGGTAAAGAAAATTGCAGTCAACCTCAGACACAGAGTCAAAACAAAGGACACTTTGCTCAGTAAATAAAGAGAAGATAATGGCATTTATCTCCATTAAAGATGGAGAAATGTTACACAGAAACAACATAACAGTAGTAATAGAGAGTTGTACTGAAATAATATACAAATGCATGAGTAAAGTAATGAGAATGAAGTATCTACCCATCAGGAATTAAAATAACAGTCTATTTAATAGGAGAACTTCGATTTCTGAGTCAAAAACTTGTGGGTGATGATAATGTAGAAAGCATGATTAAGGATGATGTGGCAGCTTAGTGAAAAAAGAAGCAAGCAAAGCAGCTTCATGCAAAACTAGAGACAGGTGAAAAATAAAGGAGACATTTGCAAGAAGGAACCATTGAAGAAACCATTAAAATCAACATATAAATATAAGAAGAATAATTAATTGGTTTAGCAGAAACTAATTAGGTGTTTAAAAGATTAACTAAGTGGACAATAGTAAAAAGGAAAGCAAATGTGAAAATAGGTCCATTAAGTTTTAAGAAGCTAATGGATCAGAAAAAAATAGCTGAGAATTCAGAATCTCTTAAAAAGAAAATAAGGATGCTTAACTCCAAAAAAACCCCCAGCTCTCAGTTAAAATCAGCTTTTCTCATTTCTGTCCTTCCAAGAGAAAATCACATAGGATTTAAAAAAAACCAAAACAAAACAAAAACCAACCAGCAGAAGAGAACATGAAATTGTTCATTTTAACTTAGTTTAGAGGCTGTATTCAATAAAATTCTAGAGGCATACACACTTAGAATTAAATGTACAGGTATTTTTGCTTGTATATTCACCACTTCTTAGTGAGAAGCTGTGTAATTGCACTAGGACCATGTTGTACCTGCCCTGACAGCTCTGCATATTGCAAAGGTGATCTGTTGCTGGAAAGCTTTCCTCTGGGACACACTTCCATGCAAGTAGCATTCCCAGAGTGTCTGGTCCTGAGTGAATTATGGGCATTATGAAAGTTGTTAAAACAGTCTGTTTTCAAGACTTTGGTGGATGAATGACTAATTTGGCATCCTCTTGAGACTTGGGTGGGAGCTGGATGCTGAATTAGGTGGGATGAAGTGGACATGCAGAAGAGTAGAAGGCTATCAGTGGGGATTTTGGGTGTTTTCAAAGCGATTTGCGTAATTCCACAGTTTGAAGGTTGCTGAATGCAATTATATGGGATAAAATTGGGTTGGATAAGTCCTGCTGTGGAGGCTGCTTATCTCTTCTATATAGCATGTAGCCATTAGCTCACATAATATTTATCTGAGCTATTTATTAGCTCAGATAAATAACAGCACATAAAGAGCTGTTAACCTGAGCTCGGATCAGTCACTTAAAAACCAGCCAACCAAACTGATATGTTACAATCTTTCTCAGCACACTTAGTTTCATTAGTGAAGGATATCTGGAAATATATTTGATAGATCCTGGGCCATGAAGAACATAATTACTTTAGCACCTATGTTTGCCATGAAGCTGTAACCCCAGGGACCCTGACTTGGATTCATTTGGTAAAGTACACAGGAAGAGACAGACTTTGACCCAAAGACCTTATAGCTTTTCACTGTTTATTTTTTTATATTGTTTAGTTCTTCTACATTCTTCTATAATCTATTCCTCACCCTTTGTTTTCAGTACTGTGCAGATATTTTCCCCTCTGCAGTGCCAATCCTTTGTCTTTCACTGTGTGTCTCTAGTGCTGCCACCAGTCTGTTCATTCGCTCATCCCTGTGCCGTTTTCCCCTTTATAGTCTAGTGACATGTAAGCTGATCACAGAAATCTTTATGTTCCTTTGTTCGAAGCACCTCGGCACAGCTCTTAGTTTCTTCTTTCTGCCTGACAATTGTGTTCATGGCTTTGTCATCCCAGTAAGTGGGAGTACAAGAACTGGCAACATCGTGGCATCCTTTCTGAGCGCATGCACTGGATAGTTTTGTTGAATGCCGTTCTGTCATGATGTTCAAAGCAAACATCTACTGCAATGCAGCTGTTTGAGCTGTGCCTGCACTTGGTACTATTTTTGTTTGCAGTTCAACATATTTTCTTAAACCTCTTTTAGTAAAATCAGATACATGCTGCAGGCTGATAGCTGTTCAGAGAAAAAGCATAATCCCTAGGAGCTGCCTGCCTCGGCAAACATGTACATGCTTTTCAATGTGTCAAGAGGCAATTATTCTAGCAGTGTTTATTCCCTCAGCTCCCTCAACCCAGCCCAACAACTGAGTATTTTTTTTCATGTACCCTCACTTAAGAAATGAGTGCCCAGAATTGTGAATTTGTCATCTGTGGATTCATGCAGTCACAGATCTGATGATTTAGTTATTTGACCTTTTACACTCTTTTAGAATTATATTAGAATACATATATTTCAGGACCAGGATCACGCAATTTATATTACTCATATGGTAATGACTATGAATGTGAGTCCCATGTTTTCAAAACCCAGATACTGGCATTCCAGAAAGAGTCTTCATTAGCTTTTTTTTTTTTTTTTTTTCCCTGCTACAGTGCATTCCTGCCTCAGTAAAACCGTTTACTTCCACATTATCAGGGGAAAAGCTACTTCTCCACTTTTGTTCCAAAGTGATAATAATAATAATAAGATAATTTCAGATTATAGGATCTTTCTCTGTCCAAGCCCAGGGCCTCAGAGATAATCATCCTTCAAAGCTGTATTTTATTTGGTAATTAACTTGTTACTATATTGCTCATGCAGCGTACAAGTAGTTCAGATCTTTATGTGGAATGGTCTGTTGATTTGAGAATGGCTTAAAATACTTTTCATTGGGATTTTTTTTTTCGTTCAAATAATTTAAAAAGTGGAAGCCACTTTTCATGTCTTAGACAATTTAGAAACATTAGAGATTGGACTTCCCTACCTCTTTCAAAGAATGAAACCTGCTGAAATGGATTTTTTTTTTTTTCACATCATGTCTGGAACTCTTTTTTTGAAGAAAAGTAGCTGTTACAGTGCTTAGAGTACTTTGATACTCTGATAAAAAATATATATACTGCTGTCTGGCATGGAATGATTGCATATTTGAGATCTGGATTTATTCCCTTCAGCTGTCTCTTAGTGATGGAGGCTATTGTTTGAATCTTTGGCAGCATTTATATTGCATATATAGGTAACTAACTATAACATCTGTATGGAAACTTACATCTAACATCTGTACTAACATTTTATTTAACCAAGTTTTATAATACTAGCATGGCTTTCTTAACTTTTGGGGAGCTTTAGGATACCATGAGTTTCCCCTCCCTTCTTTCTATTATAGGAACATCTCATCTGCAGCTGATGAGAATTTGTAGGAGCTAGAATTCATCTCAAGATGCAGTGCCAAGGCCCTGATATGCTTCATCCTTTTCCTACACACTAAGTTCTATTTTCTACTTATTACAGCTGTTTCCTCCACTTGGTCCCCTTTGCACAAGGTGCTTTGCTGTGTGTGCTCCTGGGGACTGTGTGGGCAGATGCAGATCATGAGAGGGGAATATGTGAGCAATTAAAAAGTCCTTTGCTACAGAACACAGGAAGAACATATGACTGGCCAACATGAGGAAGCACATGTGGTGGGAAAACAGCTCACAAGCTCAAAAAATTCTTCTTGAAGAAGAGGAAAACATTGAAGAAGAAAGTGAGACTCAGGGTTTTCATTTTATAAAATCATGGAATCATAGAATATCCTGAGTTTGAAGGGACCCAAAAGGACCACTGAGTTCAACTCCTTGCCCTGCACAGGACAACCCCAAGAATCACACTATGTGCCCAAGAACATTGTCCAAACGCTTCTTCCAACAAGCCTCTGGATGAAAAACCTTTTTCTGATACCCAATGTAAAACCCCCCCAATACAGCTTCAGTCCATTTCCTTGTGTACTGTCACTGGTCATCAGAGAGAAGAGATTGGTTACCTGACCCTTTACTTCCCTAGGTGAGGATGTTGAAGAACACAATGAGGTTCCCCCTTCAGTCTTCTCCAGGCTGAACAAGCCAAGTGACCTCAGCTCTCCTCATACAGCTTTCCCTTCAGACCCTTCACCATCTTTGTAGCCCTCCTTTGGACACTCCCTAATACCTTAATATCTTTCTCATACTGCGGCACCCCAAACTGCACACAATATTCAAGGTGAGGTTGCCCCAGTGCAGAACAGAGCGGGAAAACTCCCTCCCTTGCCCAGCATCTGGTGATGCCTGATGCATCCCAAGACATGCTTGGCTCTCCTGGCTGCCAGGGCACTGCTGGCTCATCTTGTCATTGATGAGGACCCCCTGTCAGTGGTCCAAGTCTGTCCACACATCCAGGCTTGCCACATCCCAGGTGCAGAATCTAGCACTCGTCTTTGTTAAACTTCATGTGGTTAGCAATTTCCCATCTCTCTAATTTTAGGGGAGATTTAAAAAAAAAAATTAGGGGAAAAGAGAGATGAATAAAAGCAAAGAGCAATGTTTCTATTTTAGAGTCTGGAGTGCCCTGTACTCCCACCTAAAGAAAGGCAAATCATTTTCTTGTAGTGACTTTAACTAAATGGAGTTGATCTGATCCCTTGTTTTTGGTGCAAAGCGAGACAATTGAGGATTTTAAAATTGAAGGAGTTGTGGTATTTACTGAGCAGACTGGTAGGAGTCATGAACAACACATCCCTATTGCCACATCCATTCTTTCCTAGTCACTACCACAGGCACTATACTAGAATTATCGCCTTGGTGGGAAGAAATTTTTGAGAAGGAACAATGGAGGTAGGACCTTGGCCAGGAACCTTACATAATCCAAGCACGACCACATGGAAAGCTTCTCTGCCAGAAGAATTTCTGCCTAACATCTTTGAAGTAATACTACTGCACAGAAGCATGCTACTTTTGAACGTGGCTATTTCGATAGATTTGACTGTATTGGTAAAGTTCTTGTATCTCATATATAAGAACACAAACATCTAGTTTGTCTCTTTGTTTTTCCCTTAGTATTCACAGTTTGCTCTGGGCACTTGCAGCATTTAGAAAGAATATCAGTCTGATTTGTTGCCTGCAAGAGAGTCTAATTAAAACAAGAGAGCAGGATGGGAACTGATGACACATAGTGCAGCTGAGCTGCTCCCAAAGCTGAACGTGGCAGCTGTGGTTTTCGTCATTTGCAAAGCCTCAGCCAACACGTTGGCCCACAGAGTTAAAATAAATGTCTAATTATGTTGTTTAATTATTTCAGTTCCAAATTCCTGCTTGAAAAGTATTGCAAAAGATGTGAGAGAAGCACTGAGCTTGCCATTATCATGTCTGTGGCTTGCCAGTAAATCAGAAATCACGATGCTTTCTTAGTCAGGTTCCTCCCTTCCCTGTGCCTGTGGTCGGACTGCAGAGGAAGAAGTGTGTGTGCTTGAACCAGTCTCCAGCCCTCTCCCCTCCCCTGTCACTTGGCACTGACTCACTGTCAGTGTTTGAGTGCTGTTTTTCAACATGATGCTAATTAGCTGCTGAGTAGTGAGATACTGTGAACTCTGAGAGAAAAGACAGAAAAAGACTTCAAAGATGTTTACCATTTTTTCTTCTTTTTTTTTTTTTTCTTTAAATTGTGACAGTAATAAAGAAAAGTTCTTATCACTGCTGCTGTCTGGATCCAGCAATTTCTTGTGTGCAGGAAGAAGTTGCTCTAGGTTATCCCAGGGTGAGTAGGTTATGACTTTGTTCTTTGTTTTCCATGGAGTGGGCCAAAGAGAGGGAGCAGATATGGATTGCTGTGCTAAATCTGGTGGCTATAATTGGTTGGGATGGTACTAGTGTGCCAGGCAGAGGAAAATTGTTGCAAGAAGAGAGACTGAGATTCCTGCCTCAGAAGAACCTCTCGGGATGCCTTGTTAGGTCTAGGTCCAATTTGGGACACTGACACCTTTTCATGCACAGCTTAAGCAAATGCTCTTGGTTGAAGTGATGAGGACCATTCAGTCCTTCAGAATCTCAGTTGTTTTAGTCCATATTCACAAAATCACTTGCCAGAAAATTGGTTGATACTATCTCAATTAATTGGTCCTCTGTCTTTGGACACAGGCTGTCTATCATTTAAGCTGTTTGTGAACCAAAGTTCACCAAAAATGTCCTTATCCAGAACCCTGGAAATAAAGTGACTTTTCACACACAAATGGTTCCCATTGGTCATGCATATTTAATTAAGTGGTGGCCCACTTCTGCCATACTGTGTTATTCTTAGTGTGCCATTCTTCAAATAGCTTAATAACAAGGGAATGTTGAATATATTGTCAAAATGTAGGGGAAAAAGTCTTTTAGAAAGACTTTTGTTTTTCATCTAAGTCTATTTGTCTTTTACTTTCCTGACATTAAAAGTCTTGCCTTCCCTGGTTTGGAAAATTCTGCACAAATATAACCATATATATTCTGCTCATATAGCCAATATAGTCAGTGCCCCACTTGCTATTAATTTGTGTGATCAGAGAACTCTCTGAACTGCTCAGGGAACACCTTGAATCAACAGTTTGCATTAATCAGACTCATGATTAACACACAAATAAACTGTGAGCATAGTTGAGGTACTTAGTTATCTATCTCAAGATATCTTGAGATCATTGTTTTGTTCTCCCGCAAACTGAGTTTCACATTTCTTGTAACTATACCAAGACCTATTTGTTTATATATAGAACAAATAAAAGAGGAAAATGAAAGCTAGAGCTTCAAGAAGTCAAGTCTTTTCTGTATCCAGTGTTTTGGCTTTTTTTGATTGATTAACCTTTTGCATTCCTAAGGGATCTACTGCAATAACAGTTGTTAATTGCAAAGAGAAACTGGCTGAAGTGAAAAAAAAAGATTTGTCTCCAGAGTTTAGTGTCAGTTTTCTGCCAATCCTTCTTCAGCTAATTTAATATTGATACTAGAATGACTGCACACCATTGTCAACTGAAAAGCCAATTGATTTCTTAACACTTCTTTTGGAGCATGTGGTCAGTCAGCGATATTCACATTTTCCAGTCAAGGTATTGTGATTTTACTTCTCAGTTTCCTCTCCAAACTGATGCTTTTTGTAATTAGAAAATTACAAAAAAACTTTCTGGAAGGTCTACATAGAAGGAAAAGTAGGTTTAATGTCTTTTGTTCTAGTTTTAGTCTTCTAGTTCTTTTTTTCTGTTCTAGTGCCCATCTGAGAGTGGTGGGAAATTGAAATGGAAGATTTTTTAATTTCTCTTTAACTGGAGATAGCATAAATTAGAATTTGACAAAATGCACAAACTGGAGCAAAATTAAATTATTTTTTTTCAGCTGCCCTTGGATCTCTAAACCTTGTCAGTCCCTTTCCTTCTTTCTCCTTTTGCATGTGCACATATGATTTGTATTTTATTATCATGTATTTCAGGATTTATTCATGTCTATTTGCTTAAACTGTACAATCTGTAAATGTGTAGATAAAAATGTCTATCTTTATCCACACACCAGCCACAATTCCTTTTTATCTTGACCATTATTTTCATATAATTCAAAGTAAATCTAAAATAGTATTTTATTTTCTGCCCCTTTTAACATTACTTTTCTACAAAAAGAAGTTTTTTTTGTTTTTTTGTTTTTTTTTGTTTTTTTTTTTTTTGTGAGGGAGAATTACTTAAGGAATATCAAAATATACCGTGATTACTCCTGCTCACTAAAATCCCTGATCTGATCCAAAGTCGTAAGAAGCTGAAGGGGACCAAAATCAGTGTTAACTGTACCTGTCCAAATATGAACTTTCTCCTGAGTATGCAAAAGGTGGTCATTAATCAACACACCCCATGCTGGACCTTTGCTGGTGTGACCACATCTTTGTTGGTGAGGATGCACTTTCCTACCTTTAAGGGCTCACACTTAGCACTGCCAACTGTAAAGCAGAAGGACTTTACAGCCACCATCAGGCCAGTGTGGTAGGATGTGGTGCTGCCACACATAACCAGTGCTCAGAAGCCAGGGTGTCTTTCACAGTCCATATCTCTGCTCTGTGAAGGTGCATTACTTATCAGATGCAATGAGCATGAGGCCTCTAGACCTGAGATTTCATTGTGCCACAGGGCCTAGAAAGGCAACCATGCTTGTCAGTGACAGCAATCTTCTTTCAGCTGTGAATGTGTGTGAAAGAGGGGACTACTCTTAATACTGCACAGTGTATGCTTTGAAAAAAAACTTCATCAAAACTGTGTCAGCTTCAATTTTTTAAATTGAATATTATCCTGGATTTTCAAACACTTGGTTAAGTAATGGATATATCCAGGTTCTTGCAGTTCTAGAGGAGTAAAACTTTGGCAGCATGTCAGTGGTGCATCCTGTGCACATCAAAAGAGCAAACAACGGGTGAGATTTCCAAGGCAAGTATAAAATTAAGCTAGCAAAAGGGACACTGAAAGATGTTATGTTAAGGACAGCTTTCCACATCACAATCCATGTTTGGAATATGTTGTGGATATTTTTTTATTTTGAACAGGCTGCAGTAAAATGGGAATGGGGGAAGGGAGAAACAACCAGAATGTAGTGTATTCAGACTTCCTTTCTGCCAGCCTGTTAATGCTTGTTACTTTTATTCAGCTTTTCTGCCATTAAAATAAAATGGAAATAAAATCTCTCGCTTTTCAATGAAAAATTTAAAAGACCAAAATGAATACATTTCTGCAAGATCTTCTTATCCAGAACATCTCTGGAATTTTATGGTACTTCAGTTAAACATTTAGGTGTCCCACATTATGTGTTTTCCAATTTTCAGTATTCTCCTCACAGGAATGGTCACTGGTTCCCTGAGCCATCATGCCATCCAGTTTCTGTATCTCTTTCAACTTTAAGTGTACATTGGCATAGTTAAATAAAGTGCTCTGTAAAGCAGGAGGCTGCCATTGGTGGATGCAGACTTTTTCCTTCAAATCCATTGCCTGCTACAATGAGAAATTGCCATGGATCTTCTAAGTTTCTTATTCATCCACAGAGGTAGTCAGGCCAATCTCAACTTAAACTTTCAACTTAAACTCACATGAGAGCAGGTTTAGATATTTATGTTGTAAGTTTTAAAACTACACTGCAAATATTTTTTTTTTCTAATACGACAGATGCAAAACATGAGTTGTATCACTGGGAAGGCTGGACAGCTTCACACTGGGGACACCAATACCTGCTTGAGTCTAGATACAAAAGGGGCTTACTTGCCTTTTGGGCATTGCAGTACCTAACTGGAGTTTAGAAATGAGGAAGAACTCTTAAAGATATCAACCCTCTTGGAAAAATAATAATTTGGGTGTAGCAGCAAACTTTAGAAGTGTTACTACCCTGACTTTTACCTTATTGCAATGGTAGCTAGAATTAAATGCATGAAATTTGGGCAAAATTTTGAACATAATTAGTAATATTCCAAATATATTTTCCTAAATATATAACTGAGTGAAATTCTAGCTAATTATTTTCTTTTTTTTCTCATAATTAAATGCTTTAGGATATTTTTAACTTAGGAGCAGTTTTTATTCTTTAATACTCACTAAAAACCATGACCAACGTGTACAGCTTTGAACAGTCTCATGTTTTCTCCTTCAAGATTCAGAGAATCAAAATTATGATCTGTCTGAAATGATACATAAGCCTTCTTCATAATGTTTACAATGTTTCAATATCTCCTAGTTTGCATTCCTTCAGTATTATTTTTTATTTAAAATACAGCTTGCCTGGTTTTGTTTTGATGCTTGAATTTCATGTTACAGTAGCGATAACACACTCCAGGTAATTCACTTCCAGTTGAGCTTCACTCTGCTTGAGTGCTTAAAAAACCATTAGGCTTTCTGTCTTGTACCTTTTAATGTCTCCTGCAGTCTGCAATAACCATTCAAGAAATTCACTGCTTGTCATGGCCTATTGGTTTAAATTAAAAAACTAAATTTGGAAACTCTGCATGCTCTGCTATCAGTTTTTTTAGTGTAAAAGCTGTCCTACAATGGGAAATTGCCAATGGACTTCACCATCCCTGAAAAAAATCAGCATTAATAGAGTAGAAACAGTAGAAGAATATTTTGGCTGTGTCATCTTGGTGAAATATAGTGTAGATATAATTGTGAAACCTGCCAAGTCTTCTAAAAAATCAAAACTATTTTAAAGCAACGTCTGCCTTGGGGGATTGCATGCACCATGGAGACCCTGAGGAGGCATGTGACATTGGATCACCAGACAGAGATACTCATGCAGGTCAGGAGGCACTAGAGGAATATCAGCAATGCAGCATGCCTGTGCCAGTGCAGTTATTGCCTGCATTTCTTCCTGTTTGGAGTGTCCAGCTGGTGCTGCATGATAACCGTGCTTCACAGAGATAGGTTTTGTGGAGACACATCTAATGGCCATGATGTAAATTCAGCAATTCAAGTCACCCCAGAATTTTGCCTTCAGGACAAATCCCTTTTTGCTTGACTGGGTCTCCTCATGTGGTACCTAAAATCCTAGGGAGATTGACAGTGAACAGGGCAAATTTTCACCCTCAGAAGGGATGCCATCCAGAGGAACCTTGACAATTTTTAAAAGTGGGCCTGTGTTCAGGACCACCTGCAGGTGGGTCAGGGCAATCCCAAACACAAATACAGACTGGATGGAGAGTGGATCAAAAGCAGTTCTATGAAAAAAATACTTGGGGTGTTTGACAAAAAACTTGAAATAAGGCACCAGTAAGTGCTTGGATCCCAGGAGGCCAATCATGTCCTGGGCTAAGCCAAAGCAGCATGGCCAGCAGGTTAGGGGAAGTCATTCTGCTCCTCTACTCTACTGTTATGAGACTCCACCTGGAGTTCCACATTCAAGTGTGGAGTGCCTAACGTAAGAAAGTCATGGATCTACTGGAATGAGTCCACAGGAGGACCATGAAGATGCCCAGTGGACTGGAATATTTCTTCCCCTGTGAGGCCAGGCTGAGAGAGTTGGGGCTGTTCAGCCCAGAGAAGAGAAATCTCTAGGGAGACCCTATAGCAGCCTTCCAGTACCTGCAGCAGCTTCAATAGAGCTGAAGAGGGACCTTTTGCAAGGGCATGTAGTGATGGGACAAGAGGGAATAGCTTCAAACTATAGGACAGAATATTTACATTAGTGTCAGAAAGAAACTCTTTACCCAGAGGGTACTGAGGCACTTGAATAGGTTTTCCAGAGTTGTGGATGAACCATCCCTGGAAGCATCCAAACCAGGCTGGATGAGGCTTGGAGCAACTTGGTGGAATGTGTCCTTTCCCATGGCAGGGCACTTGGAACTGGGGAATTTAAGGTCCCGTTCAACCCAAACCTTGTCATGTTTCTATGAAAGTGTCACATAGAGCAGTGGGCACTAAAGGTCTCCTACATATCTAAAATTATTGTATCTGCCATTGGAAAGGAATAGGACCTGATCTGTACTACAGAGGAAAGCTAATTAGTAAAAGCAAATAACCAAAGGTAGACACAGTTGATATCTAAAGGGTGGCAAGCAAGCCTGTAAGAGCTCCTCCCACAACCCCAGCAGCACAAACTGACTCTAGATAGCTCAGATCAGTGAGATGCTCAGTCTAGAATATTATACTTGCATAGCTGGTTTATCAATGCTTAGACTTGGCAGCTGAGTTTCTGATCAATCTGAAGGGCAATTTCCCTTACAGCATCCTACCAAGTACCATCCAGACATAATTTTACATACAAAACTGAAAATCATGGCTTTTTTCGGGTTCACTTAATGAATAGGATGGGGTCCCTTGCAATAAATAATGTGATAGAAGCCTGTACTGGGAAAAGAAGTTGTTTTGCATTTAAAGGTTCAGTCACACTTTTGGGATGAGGAAGTCTAGATAGAATACTTTCAGTAGATCTGTCCTGTCCCAGGGAAATGCCCTTAAGTAGCACAGAGCGTTGGATAAGTTGTGACGTGTCTTAAAGCTGTGCACACAATGTTAAAGTTTTGTGGATGCCAGAGAGAAAAGAAGAGGACAGTTTGGCCCTTGGTATATCCACCTAGTGTTTTCAAGCAGACGCCAGCTTTGTCTCTTCGGCTGTCAAGCGGGCTGAATGTGAGCCAGCTCTCAGCTGAAGCTGTGCAGCTCTAGGCAATGCATTACTGACTCTAGGATAATCAGTGATCGGAAAGGCAGGACTTCTTTTGGCTGGATCCAGTGCCACTCCATAGCAACTAAAGAATATCCAACCTTCCGATCGAGCAGGAAACTCTTAAATAAGGGCACGCAGCTTTGAGGTGCCTGTAGAAGGCCTTGGACTCCAGCCAGCAACCTCCAAATTTTTTTGGGCCTGTGGCTGTTCTCCATCCCTGTCGCAGAAATCATATCAAGTTTGGATTGATCACAGTCTGATCAAAGCCATGCCAAGACGATAAGCAATTTAAACTTCCTTTTTTTTTTTTTTTTTCTGTTCCAGTTTACAACAAGATAGAACTTTTCAGTGTTTATAGCTTTATAACTTAGTTATTTATTTCCAGGTAACATCACATCCTGTGTATTGACTGCAAATTGATTTTTGCTCACTGTGTAACTCTAACTTTTAAAAATAAAGTTATTGCAGAATTACAGTTGAAAGCCTTATCTCTTCACTTAGTGTTAATTCATATGTTGTATCTTTTTTTTCTCTTTTGTGATCAGTTTAGCATGAAAAGCTGTTACATATTCAGTAGGCATTTCCGTTTGCAGATTTTTTTTCTTAAATCTTAACACATTTTTGAAAAACAGTTTAAATCTTAATATGCAAAGGATTAATATGTGCTTTTCTTTTCAGATTGGTCTGAGCATTAACATTCCATAAATAGCCCAATTTTCCCCCTGAGTTGATAAGTAGTCAAATACTTCTACTAAGGACATTTTTGCTTTATCATACAGAGTGTGAACAAATTTAAATTTAACTGGCAATTATTGGTGATGAATGGAAGTGAAATATATGAGTGTTTTTCTAATTTAGTTTGCTTAATCTCATCTTCAGTGCTGCTAAGTAATTGCTTGAGAAACCATCAAAAAAAGAGGCTCATAACAGGCTCATAGACTCCTATTGCTGTGGCATCAACCAATTTATGTTGTGTCAGCATCATCCACCAAGAGATTCTAGTCTCTGATTCCAGGAAATTTAAAATTCTTTTAGTTTGCATTAAGGCTCTCTGAAGAATACAAAAATTCAAATTCAACATCACCGTGGAATTTCTGTGCTCAGCAGCTAAACTGTCACTATGGGATGTCTCCTAAAAATCACACTTAATTCCAGATATATATACATTCCCTATGAGATTTTATCTCATTTATGTTAGTTACATACTCTGAAGGCTCGGTATCTATGCAATCATTAAAATAATCTCCTGATCTTCGGTCCCTTTGTTTATGTTGCTTTTTTTATTCTGACGTTTGGCAAATACCGCAAGTTCTTCCAGGGTTCAGAGGTCCTGTTTCTTCAATTCTAAGAAAGATACTTGTAGAGCCAGACCTCAAAATTTAATAAGTGACAATAGATAAGAGTCACTTATCCATTTTATTTGCAATTTATCTTATTAAATAAGATAAAAAGATAATGTGTGTTTTGTGTATCTACCATGACACACATGGAGTGTCTACCGCCTGGTATTTTAGGTATAGTACAGATAACTGCAAGTGAAACCAGGACAGGTAAATATTTTTACCAACAGAACCCAGCCTGGCGTGAGAGTATGTTGTGCCAGGCTGTACTGTACTAACTGGATAAAGAAACAACATTTGGGAATCCAGCTGATATAAAAAAATGTTCAGAGCTTTAATAAGCAAATTAAGCAAATATTTGGCTCTCTTATTCTATTACGTTCTAAAATGCATTTAGGGACGAGAACATGGTAAAACTTCTTCTTGGGAAATGATCATCTGATTTTGGTCACCTACACTGAGGAAAGATGAACCTGAAACATAGCTGATGCAGATTCAGACCACTAGTGTGGTTAGGGTGGTTAGTTATAGATACAGAAGCTCTGCTTGTGTGGTCCCCATCAGATTAAGGCTGAAAGATGACAGCTGACTGATAATCTAATTAGTACCTAATATATTGGAGATTCAATGTCAGGAGAAGAAGAAGGTGACTGACCAATAATTATTTTGGTTCACTTTATCCTGAGTTTGGTAATTTTTCATTCGTTTTATCATAATTTTAATACAATTACTGTTATTAAGATCACTTATGTGGGAGCCAAAAGGTAGACTGGCTTTCTTTAAACTTACCTGAATTCAACAAAAACAGACAAATATCCTGTAAATAATAGTATTATTTATTTACTTTTTTCTCGAAATACATAGAGTTGGTTTCTTTCTCCATTGTGTATGAAAAAAAGTCAAATGGGTTTTAAACACTATTATATTACAGTTTGAAGCTTATTTGTCCTTGCATTGAGCAGATGTAAATGGTACAGGAGCCTACTTGTCAAAAGCCAGATGTTCGCACTTTTCTTGTTCCAGAAAAGCAATAATCTGCTTTCTGTTTTATTATTTTATACCTTGGAAATTGATATTCCTCTAAACATCAGATTATGCATAAAAATATGTTGTTTTCTATAAATGATAAATGTGTTTTTCATACTTGAAATAATTAGACTATCATTAAATTGGTCATTTATTGCTCCTGCAATTCCAAGCTGCAATGGGCTGTCTTAGGATTTCTTCTGAAATGATATTTTTCTAAAGTGAACTGCTCTAAATCTCTTTTCATACCATTTGACAGTGGTATGTAATTAATATTAATGTCTTTAATTTGGTGTCATGGCTCAGGAATGGTAGTCTCCAATTTGGTGCTTCCACTGAGACTTTTCAAACCATGCATGTCTCATCCACTCTCCTCCTCTCCCTGTAGCAGGATGGAGAGGAGAATTGAAACCACAAAAGTGGAAATCTCAGGTTGAGATAAGAACAATTCACTGGAAACAACAATGAGATAAGAAAGTGAACAGTAAGAGCAGCAGTATTGATAAGAAAGTGTACAAGATAGGCCAACGATTCCCATGTGATTGCTCAGAACAAGTGTTACCCACCAGTCTTATTTGATCACATGGGACCCCTTCTCCCCAGAAGAGTTTCCTTTCTCCCCACACCCAGCAATGACATGAGGAGGTATAGAAGAACCTTTGGCTCCTGGCCATGCCCCCTCCCGGATGCTGCAAAGATTAACCCTGTCCTGGTCAAACCAAGACATTTTGTTAAAATATACAGCCATGTTATATTGCTCAGAAGGATACAGGACTACCCTGATGGATAGATGCATACCTACATCCCCAGCTACATGTGCTTCTTCTCTAATTTTTCTGATGCATCTCCCTTCTGAGCACTTGGCTTTCTTCCTGAGACTGCACCATTCATGTCTTGAGAATCTGGATGAAATGAATCAGGATTTTTCAGGAGGATTAAGATAAAGACCTAGTGAGGCAGTCACATTAAAACAGCAATGAAGAATATCTCTGCTCTGGAAATCACCTAAGTCAGGAAGGCTACAAAATTCATGTAGCAGTTGTAACTAGGTCACAACATTTTCCTTAATTTTCCTTAATATGTAAATTAGAATCATTATGGTTTAAACAAAACCAATGCCAGTGATTTGAGCTCCGTGGTAATCTGCAGGTGAGATGGAGCAGGGTTTAACCTCTTCCCTCTCTAGAGGTGAATAGTACTCTCATTTAAACCCTTCTACAGAGGAGGGAAAGATTTTCTGACCTAAAGTAGTTTCTTGCTTAGAATCTCCAAATTTTAAGAAAAACACACAACTGGAAGGTGATGGAATTTTAATCTCAGATACTCTCCTTAAGGCAGAGGTGGTCATCTCTAAATCCTTTAGCCAAATCTCCTTGGATGTAGGTGCAAGTGCTATTTGTCTTAGTGTAAACCATAGAAAACTCACTTTCAACATTGTGTTTGAACAGTTAGATGGTGTCTAAATAGCGTATTGGTTAAAGTGAACACTCCAGCTGTGGTCTGTTGTAAAAAGTGATATGAGGAGAGAATATGGTCACTTGGACTGACAGTCCAGTAGTGACCAAGCAATTTCCTCAAGGAGGAAATTTCTTTCTTTCTCTCCTGAAGTTGGAGCAGTTAACCTAATACTGTGGTATTTAATGAAATTAGGCTAATACTGGTATAGCATTTTCTAACAAAAATAGATACTCCAGCAAATATTAGTGCTAGTTAGGATTTCAGTTCTGCACAGGAAATGAAATTCTTTATCTGAGACTTCTCATTTAGCAAATAATGGTTATATTCAACTGTATACTCAGTATCATTTCCGTATTTATAACCTTATCTAGCACATTACAGGAGTTGAGTTGCTATAGCACTTTTCTGTTTCTATCCTTCTACACCTCAAATGGTAAAAGTCAGTGGCAGGGTTTCAGGTTTCAGCTGCTCTCTATGTTTGAAATCTCTAGTGTGAGCAGATGATAAATTGAGAAAGACCATGAGATGCTTGTTTCTGTGCTGAGGTCTGCTTGCAGTGCAGCTACTGCGTGTGGAACAGTAACCTTTGGTAGGTGCTCACTGGGTTTGCACTGCCTTACAATCCTGAGACCTTATTCTTCTGTTTACAAGGGAAGTTAACATACCCAGAGGGCATGCTCTAGTCAAATCCACTTTCACTCCACTTTATTGTTACCAGCATTTGATTACTTACATATTTTAGCTGGTTTGTTTTTTTAATTTGAATACAGAGTGTTCCATTTCAAGAAATAGCTCTCAGTGGACTTTTGCAGAGATAATTTTGTGTTCTTTATTGGTTTATAATTATAGATTTTCAAATATCAGTGTCATATGGCTTCTTGATAAACTATCCTACCCTGAAGCTGGATGCTCCTTCCTCCTGGCCCTTGGTTATAGGAATAATCAGAGAAGATTTACCTAATTTTAATGAGGACGGCCTTAAGTGGACCAAAATCCATTCCTGTTGATTTCTGCTCTCTGAGGTTTTTGGGGTGGTCTCTAATATAAATCTCTTCCCGTTTTTCCCCACAAGATGTTTGCTGATGAAAAAGCATGTGAGGAAAAAGGGGATCTGCAGCTTGATTCACCATAACTTCAGACTTCACAAGTGCTCAGACTGAGAATTTGCACATGTGGAATTTTTCAAAAATTCCCAATTCAAACCTAATTTTTCAAAAATTACTGGTGTTATTGTGGGCTAACTATGATGTTGCCAGCCTTTGTTACTGCCCCACTGAGGAAGCCACTGTCTCAGCGGGTAGGAGTGGCATAGAGGAGGAGGAGGTCAGCCCATCTTTCAACAAGGCAGACTCTCAACCCGCTGGTAGAGGAATGCGAAGATTGCTGCTGTTTGAAACGGGTGACCTTAAGCCGCAGCAATTAGCTGTGCTCACAGTCCTTTCACCAGGGTGGGCAGGAAGGAAAAAGGTCTTAATGTGGCTCTGGTTTGTGTTACTCTGACAGCCAGTCCGTGGGGCCACTTGTGTGAGCACCCTTTGCTGTCCCCAGCCACCTGCTATGAAGTGCAGTTGCCTGTTTGCTGGGCCCTGTGATGAAATGGCACTGTTTGACATAGTAGCATCTAATGCTCATCTTGATAACAAGACATACAGGACAATAGAGGATTAAATTAAATTATCTGCAAGCCCAGTGACCCACTTTCTATTTTGATCAGAGCAGAAGTGTTTAAAATATACAATTTGTTCATTTGCCTCACAGAAGAACGTGTTGGGAAGAAATGGCTATGCTTTGCATAATACCCTAACAAGAAAAAGCTAATGTGGTATGACAAATTATACGTAGAACTGCAATGATGAAATAAATTGATCTTCTGGAGATTATTTTAATTGTTGATTTTTGTCTTTCATATGCAAATAGACAAATGCTGGTCTTATAAACCATTTTTTACAGCTAAGAGGGTGTAACTTATTAGCTGCCTTGTTAGTAGCATTCACCAAGTGTCATCTCGCCAATGCAGGGAATATGTATAAGAAGAATCTAGCTGGGATGAATGTTCATTGCAGTTTAGACTTCACATTCTTACATACTTGAAATTCAGAGAACAAGTATAATAGCAGCTAAAATTTCAATTTGTTGTAGAAGCAAATGTATTTCTAATTTACCCAGTAGAGAATGCTGAAACCTATGATAGAATGACGCCATCTAGTTTATCAACAGGTGTGCCAATTTGTATGGAACACAATTGCTCTTGTTTTAAATAATTGCAGCTCTCCGTGCAGACCTTGGAACAACAGAGAGCATGTTCAAAAACAATAACCTTTTCATGGTTAAAAATGGTGCTATCATTTTCTTAAAAGTTCTTTTATTTTTCTGCTTATGCAACTATCACTCTTTGTCTAATATGCATGTATCACATGCTTGTCTGAATATTTTTTTCTATTTTCTTGATTTAATAAAATGAAAAGTTTTAGCTAACAAGGCAAAATTATATTTTAAGAAATATTTCTACAAAGACACATGTGTTGCCTTAGTTTTCTCCTGCTTGTAAAGTGTTTCTTTCTCATCAGCTAAATTCTTGCTTCTTAGTGTTGTTTAGGTAGACCATTAACAAATGAAAAAATACTGTGAAAAAACCCTAAAGAATCTCCTCAACTCTTATCAGCATTTATGATACCTTTAATACATGTTTAATGTATGTATCTTGCTGGCCCAAGGTGAACCACTCAGCAGTTAGACTGCAAGCTTCCAAACTGAACTGACTAATCTTAAGTTTACCTTCAAAAATATTAATATATATATACACTAGTTATGCATTCTATAGAGCCAGTGGGGTTTTTTTTGTTTTTTGGGTTTTTTGTTTTGTTTTGTTTTGTTTTTTATTTAATACGACAGGGAGACTGAAAGTAGAGAGAAAAGAGGCTATTTTGTCTGTGTCCTGTCCTGAAACTGTTCTGTGATGCTGTTCCCAAAGGATGTAAAAATCCCTTCAGACTGCAGTGACTTTCTGCAATGACAGTTGAGTCATATTTTTGTCAGGTTTTATGGTGTCATTTTTTATGTCTAAGAACTAGCATGCTAAATTTAAATGTATTCTTCCAAATAATAAAGGAATTGTTAAGAACAGTCAGAAACCTTTGCTAAACTGATACTCATGCATTTCCTGCCACAAATATAAACCAATAAACCTATTTTATTTTAGCTTGATTTTTAGAATGTCAATAAAATATTGCCCATTGTTGAAACTGTATTGAATTGTATGAAACCCATTTGTTATGTCTTGTATCTGGATTCTCTGGTGGAGATGGACTGAAATCACAACACAGTCTTTACTTACCTTTACCTTATGCTTGCACATCTTTTCTTCTCTCTCCAGCCACTTATAATAACAAGACTTAGTAAATTCATGAAATTAGGAAAGAATACAATGTAATTAAGTGTACAGTGTAATAAGATATAAAGTAGGGATAAAAAATACTTAAGGTGTTAAAGACACTTCTTAACATGTTTAGGGTATTTACAACAGCACATTCAGCTCTGTCATAGCCATTTGATAAATGGCTGCAAAAGAGGAAGAGCTCACAAGGATACAGACAAACAGATATCCACACAGAGATGTGAATCCTTGGTGATTTTAAAGCAAATTTCCTTGAGGCAAAGACCAAGTAGGGACAATTTCAGCTTGTCAGTTAAACTGAGGAAAATCTAAGATGAAGCTTAATAGAGCCGTTATTCTTCAACATTAAGCCTACCTATAATTTAACCTGAAATTGTTGAAAGTTGTAGCTTATAGTAGTAATAAATAAACCTGGTATTCATGGCACTAACACAGATTTTTCTTTATTGGTTATTATTTAGCTTGAGCTTGTGCTCAGTAAAACATGCTGTCAAATCTGACTAATGCCACTGAAGTTTATCATTTATAGTGCAGAAGGATAGATACAGAAAAGATAAAATATTACATTTACTTTGTGATATTAAACAGTCAGTAGCTGATTATTATAATAATCATTCATCAGATAACTCTTACCCGTGAGTTAGGGTATTTTATAAGAGACTCCTCTACTTCCTGGGGGAGTGTCCCGCACATTATAGATATAAAATATACTGTGAATTTGATAGCTCTAAATTTCTCTTGTAGGTCCTTGTGTAAAAGAGCACTTGTTCTGGGTACTGAGATATTTGTACCTACCAGATCAGCAGGTGAGATTTTTGACATGACAGGACTTGGTCTCAGAAACCCAGCTGCGCCTAAAAAGGGAATTTGGCAACTATGTTTACGGCCCTGAGTCTTGTCCTTTTTGCCTGAAGGAAAGACCTAAATAGATCTGGGAAGGGAGGTACTGAAGGCAGCTGGCAGATATTTTGAGAAGCAGAGCATCCTAACTGTTGGATGTGAGCCCTTCAATCCCTTCCCGGATTTGGGTCACAATTCATCTCCTACTGCTATAAGACATAATTTCAGAGGGGGGAAAAGCTCTTATGTGTGCATATAAAGCCTGTGGGTTTCTTTAATCTTAGGAGCTACTAAGTTTTGGGGCTTCATAGCAAGCTGTTCATTAAATACGTGCAAATTTGAGTTCTTTTTTCCCCCATCTCGGATATCCAATTTACTGACAGGTGGAAATAGAAATATAAGATATGTAACTGCTTAGAAGCCCTTTAGGGTTTCTGCTAACTGTGAGGAGGTGGGTAGTGGTTTCTGCTGCCATGGCACGGCAGATTGCTGCCCACTGTTAAACTCAGCAGAGTTTGGAATTAGCTAGTTTGGGAGTCTTTTTCTCCAAAGGGTTAATATTGCTATGTCTGCCTTCTCCTGGAAAAGAAATGCTGCCTGGTGTGGGTGAAGAGAAAAATGAGCAAAATATGGATGTCTTGGTCAGAGAACAGTGATTAGTTCCTCATTAAAGAGACAGAGAGAGAGAGAGAGACACTGTAACTATAGTAACCACCATATATATATGATCCACTACCCACGTCATTGTAACGCATGTGGTTACAATAAAGATTTCAAGCTATTGTTGCCACTGTACAGCCATTCCTCTAGCTGAAGAGTCACATAATAAATGCTTTTCAAATATGTATATGTATTTGTATTTTTATATTCACACATATAGATAGACTCAGAGAAAATGAGTTTCCTTATGATTAGCTAAACAGATGGATAAAATCACCAGTATAAATACCCATTGGTGGTATTTGTAATTTTTTTTCCCTTGCTGACTAATGGAAAAGAAATACCATAATGACTTGGGAACCATGTCACCATTTAATAATACTTGTATCTGTGCATTTATTTCTATTCTCTGAGCGATTACATGTTTCATTACAGCTGCTTTTTTTATATTATTTTTATTTTTATTTTTTTTTCCCTGATAAAATAACATTGACATTTAGAATTTGAGTTAGTGGAGTATGTCTCAGAAATTCTGTTGTCTATATCAAAGCATGGTTCTGATCTCTCTCAAGTCAACAATGCCATTAACCTGTTCTACTGCACTCTGCACCTGGCTAACTGCAATAATGCAGGACACTGCTCACCTACTTGGAATGAAATGACTAACATTTAGCCCACTGATATGATCAAGCATGAATCTGGAAAAGAGAAATTGCTGGCAAATGTTCTCCCTTCAAAGGAGATTGTGGCAAGGTTTACAATATTCATCCTCCTCAATCTGGCCAAAATATCCGGTTCTGTACTAAAATTAAAGGGCAAATGTGAGTTAAAACTAATGCTTTGTCAGCAATTTCCAAATCCTGTATTTTATGGAATTTTAGCTAGAAATTCTGACAGCTTCTATTTACCAGAACTGAACATCTTTCTTTGGTTTGAAACTGATTATTTCCAAATAGCAAGTCTCCATTTACTTCTGTTAATGAAACAATTTATCTGTAATAGTTCTATCAGCATTGAGGGGACAAAACTTCAATCGAAGATTACCAAGAAAGTCTTTGCTCATGTGAGGGGATACTATAACAACTAAAATGCCAGAAAGGATCAAATAAATTTCTAAACAATTTCTTTTTACATTAGAGGAGTCTAAGTCCAGCCTCCTTCTCTTACAATCATGAGTATATTTCCAGTCACTGAAATGTGGGGGGTTTATGGGTCACAAGACCTATTCTGTATGAGAATTCAGCCCCTGACTGGGGCAATAGAGCTACATGGTCTCCATGAATCAGAAGGCTAAACATGATTACTTATTAAGATCTTTATGCAAGAGCAGAAAAGCAGCAAGCAACATACATGCAAGCAAGCCAGAGAAGCAATTTGTCTGTCCAAAACATCCAGAGTCTATTGATAAGGCAGAACTCTGTAATAAGCATAGATTGGCTAACCTCTGTAAACATCAAGATGTTATGAAGAATTCTCCCAGTGTACTAAAAACAATGTCAAGGCCAAATTCATGGCCCATGTTGTAGGCAACACCTATTCTGATACCTCTTTTTAACTTTCAGACTGGTTCAGAGAAAAGTATTAATTTTTTACTGTTCTCAAACAAGCTCCTGCATGTTTTCTGCCTGCCTTGAGCTTTTAGAGTGAAAAAAAATCCTTTCACCTTAGTGAAATATCTCCACTAGCCTGAACACCAAGGCAAAATTTCCCTGAAATGTGAGATCCACTGAAATTTATTCTGTTTCAAATAAGGTACAGATTTCCTTCTTTATTGAAGAAAAATCAGGCTCTTCAGGGTCAGTACCTTCCTGACAGAGCTCCTGGGCATGGGTTGCAACTTGCCCTTTGTAGCTATAGGGCCATGCAGTGAGTTACCATGGTCCTCACAGTGAACTCTGGCCACAGTGACTCCTGGGACATTCAGTTTGCTTTTCTTGCCTGCATCCTGATCTGGGAGCACGTGGAGGCTGAGGTTTCTGAGGCATCCTGAATATTCAGAATATCCAGACATTTGCAGACCATAGTGGATAGCTGATACACTTATTACAGAGAAAAACATGAGTGAGTGAAATCTGCCTCATCACACCAGAGTTCTGTTAGGTTTAGACTAAGGTGCTTTTGGTTTCCCAGAGTCTCCTGGCCACATTACATAACTTCTTCCCCAGAGGTGCTTCTTGCCTAGGTGTGCAAGAAACGGCAGCAACTCTGAACAGGAAGGTGCTGACAGGTTAAAAAAAAGGAGCCCTGTATTATCTGTCTTTAAAATAAAGCTTCAGAAAGGGTTGTGAAAGAATGTATGTGGCCTGTAATTATTTTTTGTCAGGGTATGTCAGGAAAAAAAGAAGCTCTCAAGATGTATTGCCTTAGGTTCTTGCTGCCAGCAACATAGAAAAAATGAATTTGTGACACAGTTCTAATTTGTTGTTCACAATACAGTGAATTTTAAACCTGTCAGAATTTAAAAAACAAATCTTACATACCCACCTCATGTTTCTATTATATTTGAAGCACGGGATGTCAGCCTGAGCATCTGGGAGAGCTCTAAACTTTTTGTCACTCTATAAATGCAGTGGTATTTTCAAGTGTATAATGATGTACTAGCAGGTACACGTTTTTTGCTTTTACCTTTGAAATGGAGGTTTACTTCCTGGGATATTTCAAAACACAGAACAGGCATCCCTTAATTTCTGCAATACTTTTTGTAATTAATTATATTTTCTTCTTCATATACATGAATTTTCTCATTCTTTTCTTCCCCTTTCAGATCAGTCAATTGACAAGTAAACACCTAGAATGTATTTTTGTTTTTGCATGTGAAGTAGTAGGGGTGAAATACCTTTTCTCTATAATATTCTGTCAGAACTTTAAATTATGCATATCCCACCTGATGAAAAAAACTGTTTTATATTTGTGAAACTTCAGCCTCTGAAAACAAGGAATCAGAGCAGTGTTCATTATGATTATGTGCATGTACAAAATGAACATTTGGAGCAAAATTATGGGATCAGCTAGTTGAGCCTGGCATTTAGTTACATCTCTAGAGCTGAATTATACCATCTTTTTTCCATTAAAGATGCAAGTCTGCTGTATTTCAAATCTAGTTTTATTGTCTGTATTCCATAATGTAATTAGACTGAAAAGATCATAAGACTACTTTTCTTGCCATTTGTAGGGAATTATGGGGCAAGAAATGGAAAAATCATGCAGATGAAGAAACACTTTGAGACTGGTGTTAGCAGCAGAATTTTGGGTTTTTTTATTTTTTGGTTTATATGCCACTGAGCCTGCTGGGAACATATGAGGTCCACTTGACTCAAACCGGAAAAAAGAATCTTACCTTAAGAGTTAGCAGGGCTTGTGGAGAGAGCTTTAAACTAGATTTGAATTAGGCTGGAGAAAATGAGGCTCAGGGAAAAATCTTATCACTCTGTACAACTACCTGAGAGGAGGAGGTACTGAGGTGGGGGCTGGTCTCCTCTCCCAGGTAGCAATTAACAGGATGAGAGCAAATAGCCTTGAGTTGTGACCAGGAGCTGTTTTGGTTAGGTATTAGGATTTTTTTTTCATGGAAAGGGCTACAAAGCATTGAATATACCCAGGGAAGTTCTGCATTCACCATCCCTACAAGCACTAAAAAAACGTGTGGATATGGCACTTGAGGACATTAGTGGCAAGCATGGTGGTGTTATTAGGCTTGATGATCTTATGGTCTTTTCCAACCTTGTTGGTTCTTTGATTCTATGGTTCTAACTTGTTAATTATGTCAAATTATCTTCAGAAATAAAGTTTTAAGTTTTGTTTCCCAGTAGCATTTTGCATGAATTTCCTTTTTATTGTATCTGTTTGTTTAGGTGTTTTTTTTTTATTATAGGGAATGTTGGTTTTTGGGGTTTTTTTCTGCTTGTTTTCGTGGTCTTTTTGTTTGTTGCTGCTAGCCATGGTCCCAGTTGCATGCTTGCACTGCATACTCTTTTGTTCATTGTCAGATTAAACAGCAAAGGGTGTGCTTGTTGAGACAGGTACAAGTTATGAGTTTGCCCTTGGTCTTGGTACAGTCAGTGTCTCGAGCTTAAAACACTCAATGTAAGCTTAAGCTCTTTGATTTACAGAGCATCAAACTTCAGTGAAACAATTGTCACTGCTGTTTACAGCACCTTGAGACCTGTAAAGGTCTTACTGGAGGAGTATTCAGAAAATGGATGGGTGGATGGAACAATGGATTAACTGGAAACAGGCACAGAAATAATCCACCAACTGGGTGAAGGAGAGCTAACATTGTGCTGACTGGATGAATTCTGACTAGCACATGAACACCAGTGGGAAGTGGGAGTTTTGACATCGCTGCCCCACAAACCAAACATAAATGCTGGAGATCACACCTCTGACCTCTCCTAAAGAAAAGTAAGTTTGGAAGGGCACTCGTGATTTTAAAACTTAAGAGTATTTTAAACCATCCACATAGTGCCACCATATTTCTGATATGTACACAATCTCTGAGTAATGCAAAACATAGACTATTGACTGCCATTTTTTGTATAGGATTATTAATGTGCAGAGACGATATCACCTTTTGGAGGGTATTGTATTTAGTTTAGCTCAATAATCACTACAAGTAATTACTCTTGGTAGTTTATGTAAAATACCTGGTTATTTCAATTCCCAATGTATATGTGGCACAATCAAAGAGAAAAGAGGAAACAAATGCCTTTTATGGTAGTAACTTCAAACCTTGATCCAAGTTTCCTTAACTTAAAAGCTTAATTGAGCAGGATATATAAAGACTCGAGCCAAGCAGAATTCAGCCTCTAGTCCTTTACTTTTCATCTCCAACCTCTTCTTTCAATACTCTTTCAAAAATCAGTCAACTCTTACTCCAAAAACCACCACATTCAGATGGGAGAATAACTTAATAATCTCTAGTGTTTAAAATACTATTCAAGAGTCCCATTTACACTGCAGTATACAACTGTCTAGGTCTTGAGGTGGATCTTAGCAATAACTCTTTACCCAAGTTGCAGTATTTCTCCAGACCAGTTTTCAAGCACTTAATATGCTTACTTTGGGATTCTTGGTGACTATTCATCAACTCAGAACATCTTGTTATTGCTTTACTTTCCTTATGCTTCAATGTGGTCAGAGCATTTGAGCAGCTATGAAATACTCCAATTTTGGTCAGAGCCCTGAATTCAGCCTCAGATGATATTTCTGGTCCATTTACCCAACTGGGGTGTTGTTCTGTTTGCCATGGCTGCACTTCATAACTGCAAGGGACCTCTACCACAGTGGCCACGTTGCCAAGTGGGAGGTAGAACCACTGGGAAGGCAGACACCCAAATGCTGAGCATTCCCACAGTGCTTTCAGCCTTTCCCAAAAGGTGGCATAGCTTTTCAGTGCTCCCAGCATTTACAGCCAAACGTGACTAAAGGGTAGAGATTTCAAAGGCATTAAATCTGTCCTAGTTTTGAGATAGCTGGTGAGAAGGGAGAGATTTAGTTTTCTCTCTGACAAAACGTCTGGACCTTATGAGCTCCATACTTCTACTTTCTTCTTGGTTCAATTATCACCCAGTATAATGTGGGACAGAAATAATATAAACATGGGCTGCTTCTTTCTCCACACTCAGGAAAATAGATTTCATGAGTTTTCCTGCTCAGAAATTATTTCTTCTCCATGTGTCGCTTTTTGTATTAAACTAGTAAATTCTTGGCAAGGTATAAGCTAGAGTAAACCTTCTGATAACTTATTTTCTGAAGTAATGGAAATGTTCAGCCTAGATTGGCATAAAAATGAACAACTGCTAGCACCAATGAAGCAGTGCCACAGAAAGCCTTGAAAAATACAGACTTGCATGCATACACAGCATGAAATCAGAATATACTAGGAGAAAAAAAACATCTGAAAAGAGGTGAAAATGGAACAAAATTGAATTTAAATTGAAAATATGAAGACTCAGAACTGGGATGGGCCTATTTTAGAGGAGAAAATAAAATGAAGAATTTTGATGTGAAACACTGTAAAGGTGGCACAGATTTATTGAAGGATGCTCTTGGATTTTTCTAGTGTAACTACTGAGGCTGCAGGCAATGAGGCTACAGTAATGACAGAAAACTTGAAAATATATATACAGCAAAATTCACAGATACACCATTCCTAACTGGGCAGCACTAAATGTTGCCCTAACCAAAAAAAAGATGTTTACATATTTTGGTTATAATTACACCTTTTGGGCCAAAATACTAAACTGTATAGGTGCACAAGGCACCAAAGCTAAAGGAAAAAAAGAGGAGTTTAAATCCAAGGTGGGATAAATGCAAAAAACAAAACAAAACAAAAAAACAGGATCTGCCATTTAATTCAGTGTGCCAGCCTTTTTGAACCACGGTGTGTAAAGTCACAATTTGGGAGGCAACACACTGGGACTGTACTCACAAAACCCTGCTGAACTTATCTGTGCTGTGAAGATCAACTGTTCATGTTCATCAAAGGGCTTTACTGGGAATTAAGCCAGTAAATTCAAACATAATGTTTTGCACAAGAGAAGGAACCATTATTCTCCAAGTGCATGAAGATTTTATTATTTTGGTTCAACTTCAATATCCTGTTTGTCTGGGATCTGAGTTGGCTTCAGGCATATGCTTCTGTGATAATTTTTGTGTATAATTTCTGAAAAGATTTGCATCATTTCACACATTAAAAAACTGAAAAATAATTTTAGGCCACAGGTCCTTCTCTCAATTTACTTCAAGTTTATTTTTAAAGTTAATTTGGTATGGCATGATCTAAAGTGTACAATGTTTTGCTCCATGATATAAATTGTTTAACTACTTCTGTAACAATATAGTTAGCTTTGAACTAAGAAGGAAAGACTTTCAAAATGTTCTCTTCTTCATAAAAATAAAAAAAGATTTGTAGAAAAACATCCAAATAATCAAGAACATAGAAAGCACATCCTATGGAGATTCAGATGTATTAAAATACAAGGAACCAGAAGTTCCTTGTATTTTAAAGTGGAAGAATAGTAAACTATCATGTAACAAGGGTAAACAATAAATTGACTAAGTGAACAACTGGGAGATGAGAAAAAAAACCTTTATAAAATATAGTATGAAAGGCAACATTCATTTATGTCCCAGATTAGCTTTATTAACATTAAAATTTTCATGCTATAAGAGATGTACTAGTAGAAAATAAACATGATGGGAAGAAGAAAACCTGGGAATTGTTGGGGTTTTTTTAAATTTTAAAGCAAATTTAATAAAATTAAATAAGAATGAAAAAAACTATGCGACAGTTAAACATTAATGATTTCAGCCTTTCAGACAGTACTGGATTAATGACAGTGCACATTAACATTATGTCTTAATATTAGCAATACCATACTCTATTTAAGATGTTTATAAACTAGGTAATAAAGATATTTGAGCATCGAATATTCTAAGATTTTAGTAAAGTCAAGTCCTGCTTTCCAAAATGCTTCCAAATTCTGTTTTTTCAGGTGGGTTCCTGGCAATATCAGTAACACAAAATCAGTCTAAGCTTTAGGGCATGTGAGCTTTTTCAACAGCAATGAGCATTACAACAGTTATAGCTTGCAAAAATAATATACGTGTGTATTAAAATTAAATAATTTAACAGATTGAATTATTAAATAGTAAAAAACTCCAACTTGTTTAAGAATTTATATGGAGGTATCACTTGTTGAACACTGATAAACATTAAACATGTTTTAGTGGATTTTAATATAAACATCTACTTTAAATTATGTGATGCTTTTTATGTGCAAATATCTGTGTTAAAGAAAACCAGGAGGTCCCTTGGATGCCTGCAAGCGCTGTAGTCTCCTACATTTGCATGCACTATCATGGGGCATTATAAGAAGCATGAACTGCACTCACACTAAGTTTATTTAATTCCTTTGTTTACAGCTGGCTTAGAATCCTCTTTTTCTATGGAAAAACAGGCATACCAATCCTGTTTAATTCCCCTGAATTTTGCTAAAACGACAATGATTTTTCTTTAAATAATTGCACCTTAATAAAGGTTAAATTTTTTAAACTAAATCACTTACTTAATACCTTAATACCCCCATTTAAAGAGGTAATAGAGGGAGATAATACTTCCTAATCACAACTTCATAATCACAGTCATAACTTTTAGAAATTTAAAGCAAGTGTGGTCAGTAATGCAGTGATGAAGCACAGCATTGTTTCTCATCCTCGATACCTGAAAATTTTACCTACAACTGATGCCTATGACAAGACTAAACTGCTGCATCCACACCTGATGAAAACAGCTTTTCACAATAGATTTCTGCTTCCATAGGCCTTAATCATTCACCACACCATGCACTCATATGGCCTTCATTTGTATTTGTCAGAGTAGCAAATGTATCATTCTTATCTGATTTAAAGCATGGTACAAACACTGAGCTGTGGCAGGAGAATTATCTCTCTACTGGAGATTATTTCCAGTAGAGGAGAAATTAATACATTAGTGTTTCAGAGTTTTGCTGTTATTTACTTGAGGAAAGTAAAAGCCCTACCAAAATTCTAAATAACCTAATAATTCTAATTCTAATATTTCTAATTTATTCTAAATAATAGTGTTAGCAGCACCAAAAAACAGTGGTTAAATGGTGCTTGCAGTTATTTTTACATGTTCTGTGTTCCACTTACTTCTACGAGCAATAGGCTTAGATTGCCTTAAAAGGGTTTTCTAGAAAGTGTCACTAATTTTCTCTTTTGCATATGGACATTGTCTAGCACTGCAATGATCCAAGGGCCTGAGAAATGTGTGTTTGTTAATAACAGCTTAATGAGTAACTCTCTCAGAAAACTAATTAGTCAGTCTCTGGGTTACAGTCTTTATTTTTTAAATAAAGAGACCTACAGATAGATCTTTTTCTTGTGTTTCTTTGGGTAGATATTAGATGATGATGCCAAATTCAGCGCTGTACTCTTTTGCTAATGATTGCATTGGATCAAGGAGGACACTAACAATTATGAACTTGGCAGAACCAAGAAAGTAAGCAGCTGAACCAATGCTTGAACTGCAATTAAAAAGATCCCTGTAGCTAACAACTGTGATAAACGAAGCAAGAAATTGCTTGTTATCTGTTGTGTCATCTAGTCTTTGGCATTAATATTTTTAGAATAAAAGAGTCGTAAGAGTCTTCTGTCATCTTAACAGTTGCAAAGCTTACCAGCCATTATCATTATGAACAAGGCTGGGACTTGGGATGGGCAAACTGACTAGGGGAAAAAAACATATAGTTGGTAATTATCCGTATCTATCTCTGACCAAAACAAAATAATTATTGACTGGTAATCTATTAATGACTTGGCCTTTATCTGCTGCCCTGTAGCTTTTGATTCTTCTGTTGCAATCTGACCAGCAAGTGATAATGCAGGTTAGTACTCTGCATTGCTTTGACATTTTAGCTTAAAAACACATTGAAGCTGAGAGCTGTTCCTCTCTTAACACAGTAGACATTTTGATAACTGCAGACTATCCAAGTTAAAATTTTTCTTATGTTTGCCTTTTTGAATTCTTATGAAAGCTAATCAAGAAATTATAGTCCTAGTAATTCTTAGTTTGATTGTTAGGGGGTGTACTTGAATTATACCATGGCTATATGATGAAAATAATCTCAGTAATATGTTGAATAATACAGCTTTGAACCTTAGGCTTGCTGGTACTACTAGCAGTGAGCTATAGAGATGAGTAAATGTTCATTTAGGCTTTCTGAAAGCAAAGATGCTTCAGCAGTAATCATCTCTGACTGAAAAAAACCACTGGGATGATTTTTAGGCTTGCCGTGTCAGCAGCCTACTTGAGGTGCTGTGTCCCGCATCCTTAACAAGGCCAACAACAACCACTTAATGCCAGTCCCTGTGCCTCCTGCTCTGCCCTAGCCAGGCCTGAGCCCCAGGACCTGCCCCCAAGCCTGTGGATCACGGTGGGCATGGTTCCCACCTCCCATCCCTCTGGGAGGTGATGATATCTGGCTGCTCGGGCTGAGCACTCAGAAAACAAGCTGCCATCTCCAGATTTCTCTCGCCAATCCTGGCTCTGTGTGCTGAGCGAGTCCTCTTATCTCAGAGCTTCTCCCAGGTGAATTGTATTCCTGCACAAGGTAGCTCCAAAACCTCTGCAAGTTTCTCTTGTGTGTGTGCATTCAGCATGCTGAATATCTGAATACAATTGAGCTGTTCATATTATAGATACTGAAAGTCTGTGTGGTCTTGATGTTACAACTGTCTGACAAAACAAAAAAAGTATTTTCATCTCCTTTGTTCTTTGTCAAAAGCATCTAATTATATTTTATCTGAAAATATTCTAGTGTATAATGACCAAGACAATCAATTGCCATGAGAAAGCTCTTAGATATAAGTGATTAGTGACTTAAAGGCACTGATGTGTTTTAAATATTTATTTTGTAAAATCATAGGATTTACTTGTAAAAGGGGTATTTAGGGCACTATTAATATAAGGGTATTGTTAGTAAGTATTAGTAAGTATTAATATTATATATAAAATATATTATGTAATTATATTATTAATATAATAAGTGTATAAGGCACTATTAATAAAGCAAATTTCTTTACTGGATTTACAGATAAATAGTTTTTATTAATCTGCTTGTTTTATACATGTAACAAAATAAATGAAGATAAATGCATCGGAATCTTTGTTCAGCTTAGATTACTTGTATCAACATACTAACAGAGATTCCTAGTGATGGATGATGCATATAGCTTAATGTTTTCCCTAACTACGATTTTTTTAGCACAGCTCTTTGCAATGTTCTTGCTGAGAAAAGATGTTAAAAAAAAAAAAGTTTTTTAGAAGGTGATCTCTGCCACCATCAACTGGCCTGGCAGTACATCTTCATCATCAAATTTGCCTTAAAAATTAAAGCTGTTATTTCTTGCCAGACTTCCCTTCTCCACTGGAATTCCTCTAGAAATTTACATGAGAAATTCCTGAGAAGCTGCAGTGACAATATTCTGCAGCCACAGTATTCCTGTTACATTCTAATACACTTTGGAACTTTTAAAACTCAGTGTGTTGTTACTGATTTAGTTCACCTCTCTACCCTGGCTGACAGTTTCCTACTTTACCCCTTCCCTTCTTGGAAAATCAGCAGTATCCTAGACAAAAAATCTGCTGAGTGAAACATTTAGAGGATGTAGGAAAAAAAAAATCTACCTAGAAATGAAAAATAAGAGGCCATGATTTTAGTGTAGTGTTTTGCGCATTCATTTGATCATAGCTGATGCATACCTGTGCTGGGAAGAGATACCAGTCAGCAGAAAAACTGCTGAGAGAAGTCAGTAGTTTAAATTTGAAATGAAAAAAAAAATTAAATTTGAAATGAAATCAATGAGTCCATTTGGGGCTCAATGGTTGCAGTTCAAAAATATACTATAGTCTTCACAGCAATTACAAGGTGACATACAGTGGCCTATTTGTGCTACTGTATGTCACTACAGAGACTTATTCTAAGTGTGAAATTCTATTGAAATTAATAAATAATACCAAGGGTTCCTGAACTGAACACTTAAGGATGCTTTATGCTGTGCTTGTGATGTTCCATGGGTAAACAAATGCTCAAATTATGCTACATTTTGCCATATAACAATTGCTGAACTCTTTCAAAATAGAGCAATCTAAAACAAAACCATTTCTGTCATAATTGTGCTTTGTTGTCCTTAAACATTTTGACAGTGTAATTTATCTCCTAAGTGCCAATGTCCAGGAAAAAAAAAAAAGTCTGTTTGCTAATCTCTTTAGTTCTAGGGTTTAATGTGATGTTAATAATCATGCCCACAACTTGCATAGATTTAGCAAAGGCATGAATCACAGCACAATTATATCTCAGTGAATTGAGGATTTGTAAGCAAGCCAAAGTACTTAGCAGTTCCTGCTGTAAAAGTAGTATAAGAATATGGTACAGTGTTTCCAGATGCAGTTCTATTACAAGCTGCAGCAAGAAAAGTCAAGGGGAAAAATTCATATTTTTGTGTGAAAGCAAAGAAGAAGCTGTTCATGCGAGGGTGGTCTTAGTAGCCACAAAATAGTTTCAGTTGAGGTAAGAACAATAGAAGTGTAATTATTAAATATAGAAACCCAGGAAATTCTAGTCAAAAACTACCCTGTAGTGATGCACATTTGAAGGGTGCTTTATCCAGACTGCACAGTAAGTATTGCTTGCCCTACCTCCCTAGTGCTGAAGGAAGATTTCCTGTCTTCAAGGACTGGCAATGTCCTGGGAGCTTCTGCAGGCTCCTGTCCCACTGGATGGAAGGGGATATGCCTGGCAAGGGAGAAGTGCGCAGATGCTGTTATACCCTTTATTTTTCCTACAAAAAGGGAACTTACAGGAAAGGTCTAAGGTCCTACAAGGTCTTACATACAAGGTCTAAGGACCTGGAGAGGCTGGCTGGCACATCTGAAATAACTTGGCCAGTGCTTTACAACTAAGTGATGAGCTCCCCTTTGGCTTTTCATGTTAAAGAAGGGAGTGGAATTTGCTCTGTGCCTCAGCTGCCATCGAAGGTGCCTGTAGCTCTGGCCTCCAGACTAAAGCAGGGCAACTCTGATGTATCCAGTTCTTCTGGCCCAAGCAGTACCAATTATGTATAAATAGTTCCTGACAGATGTTTGTGGGATGTGGTCTCAAAAATTGCTAGTGATGGAGATTTCTCCATTTCTAGGAAAACTATCTTAGGACAACTACCACAATGCTTAAGGCTAAGAAATACATCTCTCTTGATCTCTTGACCACATCCCCCCAGGTGCAGTATAAGTCTGTTGTTCCTTGACCTTCCTGCAGTGGACACAGAAACAGATTGATCTATTCTCCTCACAAGAAGATTTTGGCTATCAGAAGGATGCTCAGTCTCCCTCTAGCTTTCTTCTCTCCAAACTAAGTAACTGCAATTAATTCAGAGGTTCCCTATGGGATATTTTGCAGCCCTCTGATTATTTTGTTTTTGTCTTCCTCTAGGTTCTTGCCAGCTGATCCATGGATTGCTTGAAACCGATACTCTCTGGGAAACAGCAGTGCTGAACAGAACAAGTTGGATGCATTGCCTAGAGCCCTTTTTTCCTATGTATGCATGAGGACACAAATGCAGCTTTTAGATTGATGTTGTTGGGTACTTAAGCTAATTATTAGATCAATAGACTTTCTTCTTGTGTTTGGGTAGCTAATCCCATCTAAGCACAAATAGAATTTTTTTTTTTCCTCAGAAACAATGATTTCAAGAATTTATTGAGATTGATTTTGGATTTCAAGAATTGATTAAAAAATTCACCCAAACTTCAGTGGAATCAAACTGGAAAATGGCCCTCTGTTGTACCTGTTGAGTTAAAATATACACCCTGCCTTCCCATATGCCTATACATATAGGACATACGTACATAGAGTATATATCAACTATTCTATAGAACTGACATATCCATACCATAATTATGGGCAGTGAAAGCAATAACTATCTCACTGTTAACCACCTTTATAATAGAATAGAATATTTTGCTTTGACTGTTTGATGAAACTTTCAGCAGAGCCATACTTTGCCTGTCACTTTCTCTTTGTGAATGTTCTTTCATTACTACCGTGAGTTTCCTGCTCTGTTTACTTCTGCCTCTATAATTCATTGCAGTCTTTTTGATAGTCTTTCAAATTTTAGGAAGCATCAGCATATTTTCTCTCTTTTGTTCAGTGACAGTTTGTCTGCAACTGAAGTCAGATGATGTCTCTTCATTGCTGGTAATATTTCTGTTACATTATTTTTTGTTGTCACTGTTTCTTAGCAGGTAGGCCACTGATAGGAACACTAATAAACTTCCACCATGAGGCATTAGCTAAGTCATAATGCAATAATGTTGATGTTGGAAATAATATTCATTGCATGATGAATCAGAGAAATCTAGAGGCTTTTCTAAGACTGTAAGTCATATTCCATATGTGCTGCAGTTTGTTGAGCTGTACACAATGATAAACAGAATCATTCTTTAATAGTGTTAGGGTGGCTATGGATTATTTTCTTTTTTCTGGTTAAAGTAAGATGGCATAAATATCTTTCCTTCTAAGAAATTTCTGGTAGAGGAGCTTCTGTGTGTATTTAAGTTAGCAGAAAAATTTACCCTTTTCTCACCTATGCTATGTGTATTACCAGTAAAAGAAGCAAATAAAAATGTAAAGGAGTAGAATGGTAGCAGCGGTAACTTGGAACAGCCTAAGGACAAATGAATTAGCCTTTACTACCTCAGAGCACTTTGTAACAATACTTTAATTTTCAGTGTAGAATTAATAGTTAGCAGAGTATCTCTACTGCTTAGACATATCTTAGCAGAGAAGGTGGTATATATAGTATAGGTGGTACCTACATATAATTAAATGGAATTGTAACAGAGGAGTCTTCTTCTCTTCTGCCCTTAGCAGCCTTGCAGCTGATGTGGCTGAGCAGCTGGATACTGACCACACTCTGAAGCATCTGTAAGATTCTCAGGTCATTCCACCTCTCCATCTCCAATGAAAGCACCCTCACACACATGAACTCTAAGCACCCAAAGACTTATATGGGATCAATAAAAGTCTTGGGTCCTATGGAATTGACTCTCATATTAGTTGTTTTATCTGTATTTTTTTCTGTGATCATCCAGCGCTTATTTTAATTGCAATTCAAAAGGTAAGCGGATGGGAAACAGGCAGAAGTACCTTCCTGGCTCTGTAGGGTTCCTGAAAAATAACTCTGAGAGGTGTGACTTGCCAGTATTGAACATTTTCTTAACTCTTAGTTCTAGTTGTTATGACATATTCAACACCTCTATTCAGTCTTCCAGGCAAAGCATGCAAAAAAACCAACATATTGGGTGATCTATATAGTTTACAGCAAATAACATCTAAATTGAATACTAGAGTGAATAGACTCTGGTTTGTTGGCAGGGTATTACATTTTTCCCCATATGTAATGCCTGATTTGCTAACAAAACTCTGAAAGAAAGGCTGTAATTGTGTATATTAAATAAAATACACATGAATGGCATAAAATAGAAGTGCAATACAAATGTATAGCAGAAACACTTGTCATTGTTTTCGTTCTTTTAATTCTTCCCAAAGATGTCATAACCCGTCAGACTGTGGCTATTTGTCTGATCTGAAAATCTTTCCTTTCAAGAAAAAGTGAAATGTTTCCATGGAGATCAGCCAGAGATAGCCAAATGACGAACTTCTTGGCTGTACTTTCAGTTTGGTTTCTATGGTTTCCAGACAAGGAGGGGGGTAGAGTGAAGTCACTAATCTTTTCTCTTTCTTTCTTTCTTTCTTCCTTCCTTCCTTCCTTCCTCTCTTTCTCTCTCTTTCTTTCTTTCTTTCTTCCTTCCTTCCTTCCTTCCTCTCTTTCTCTCTCTTTCTTTCTTTCTTTCTTCCTTCCTTCCTTCCTTCCTCTCTTTCTCTCTCTTTCTTTCTTTCTTTCTTCCTTCCTTCCTTCCTTTCTCTCTTTCTCTCTTTCTTTCTCTCTCTTCCACCACCTTATATTTTTACAGGTTAAAGGTTATTGTGAAACAAGTTGGGTGAGCCCACAACAAGCCAACAACAAGCAAGGGTAATTGTTGTCATCTTGGTCCTTGAAAGCCTTATGTTGGTCAACTGTGCAGTTTTACATTTGCCCTTATTCTATGACAAAGAAATAAAGAAGTGATAAGACTTTCTTAGCATTCTGAGCAAAGTTATAGGGAAAATAAGCTTATAATAGCTACATTTACCTTGACTGTGCACACAATGAAGAAATGGTAACATGATTGACACTGCACACTTCTTTTTAAAGGATACAAAAACTAACAATGAAATACTGCATCTTGGAAATATCTCAAGGCATTCAGAATAAGAAATGCTGCAGGTTTCACTCGCAATACTAAACTGAATGGAGTCATTTAGGTATTCGAATATCAAACAGGGTAGCTAATGGATTTCTGTATAGTGTCAAGAGAACTCCATAAAGCAAAATGAAACTGTCACCTTGACATCTAAATTCTCATCTTTCCTCTCATCCTGCACATTGAAGTTGTTCTCTTTAAATGTGTTGCATGGTTGTTGGGAAATAGTAAATACATCCTTTCTATGCTACTACAGAGAATGTTACAAAGCATGCATTCCTTCTTCATGGATCTACTGTGTCTTCCTTTCCCAAGAAGAGTAACACAAACTTATTTCCACTTTTCAACTTTTTGAGGGCTAATTCAATTCTCTCCTACTCCTCTTCCATGTTTCTGACAAGGCAGCTTCTGTCTGTTGCCACCAATGGCATACTTCTTTTTCTGGATCTCTTGCAGAAGCAAATTTATGATAGAAAGAGTCATAAAATAAGAATCAAGAAAACAAGATGTGATGCTGTTGCTATTTGGAACTCTCTGAAGTGAGGACTGAGTGAAGCTTGATGACTTACAAAACTCTTATATCTGTCCAGTATGTACCATTCTGCAAATTTAACTGTTCATGCTGTCTCCAGACAATAAATTAACAAAAAAAAGGAAATATGTCACACAACCTGCTGTGATGCCTAAACCCATTCTTTTCAAAAAAACAACCAACCAACCAACCAACCAAGAGTAAAGGGTAGTACCTAGTTTAACAATTCAAGCTACTTCCTTTCCATTGAAAAGCCTGGTTAAAGAATTAAAAAAGCTAGCCATGATACAACAACTTTGTGGTTCTAAATGTTAAAAAAAACCAAGAAACAAAAAAACAAAAACAAAAAAAAGGTAAAAACCCCCTAGACAATAAGCATAGGGCACCATACATATTGAAAAGAAGATCACAGGATATTATTTAGACATAAAATCTCTTCTTTCTAAAAGCTTTGAAAAGTATTTGAAATCTCTGCAGAAAAAAAAGATGGTGGGTAGTAGCAAAATAAGAGAAAGAGACCAGAAGGCATCATCAGCCTGACCCACAGTAAATTATTAAGGGGGCTACAATACATTAAACATGTGTGCAGCAATGGAAGGCGGTAGGTGCTGCTGCTTACCCTCCAATTGATTCCTGGTCACAGCATTCACTGCTCTGCTGTGAAAGGAGATGAAGAGATGGGAATAAGCCTTGTGAAAATGGCATAGGGAAGGGTCATCCCTTCATCTTATGGCAGTCTTCCCCCATAAATTGTCTTGTGTATGACTGCAAGACTGAAACAGCTGCAAAAAGATAAAACAAGCAGTGGGAATCTGGTACAATTCTTGTCTTAAATACTCTGAGGTGAGATGCAGTTTGCAAAAGCGTTGCCAGGGGAATCATACTGAAACTGGTCTATGTGGTATGAGATCTGATTAATACAAATATCTAAAATATTCATCCTTTACTTCCAGATCACTGTGTGAATGGAATTTTTTAGGTAATGAAATTTGTAATCTTGATTAAGTATTTAAAAAAAAATTAGTTCACTGATGCCCATTTGTAGAGCTTAACAAAACAGGGTTTTCACCTATGCAACAATTCCTAATGGTGTGCAAAACAGAGTAGAACTTAGTTTTGGCTTGCAGAATGGCATCTTAACTCTTGCAGAAAAGATTCTCCATGATAGAAAATATTTTCCCAGGGGGTATAGACTGCATGTTGTTTAATGGATTATCTCTCAGTGAAGACTGTGCATTATGTTATCCATTGCCATTACTCTGGTTTCCTTTAGTTATATAACGCGTTAAGAATGAGAGATAATTTTCAAAGTTTTTGCTCATCAAACCAGTATTAGTTGAGATGTGCTGCATGTGCAAGATATACTTTATAGCAAAATTTCTGCCTTCTGTAGTGTAGTTGTGTTGCCATTGCCTCTGTGCATCTAAGAACTCTCCTATCTTCGTGTCTGGGAAGGGTTCACAGAGCCAAGATACTGTGGTGTTAATCAGAAGCTGCTCTCATTTTACAGAATTACAGAATTGCTATGGTAGGAAAAGATCTTCAAGATCACCTAGTCCAACTTTAAATCTAACACTGTGCAGTTCATCACAAAACTATGTCCCTTAATGTCACATCTATATGTCTTCTAAATACCTCTAGAGATAGTGACTCAACTCTTCTCTGACCAGTGTGTTCCAATGCTTGCCAGCATTTTGGGAAGGAATTTTCCCTAGCAGTCAGTCTAAACCTCCCCTGGAACCACTTGAGGCTACTCACTCTTCTCCTGTCACTTTGTACGTGGGAGGAGACTGACTCCCACCTGGCTACAACCTCTATCAAGCACTTGTAGAGAGAGTGATAACATCCCTCTACAAAGCCTCCTTTTCTCCAGGCTAAACACCCCCTGCTGCCTCAGCTGCTCCTCACGGGGATTGTGCTCCACACCCTTCTCCATCTCCACTGCACTTCTCTGGACCTGCTCCAACACCTCAATGTCCTTGTAGTGAAGGGCTCAGAACTGAACACAGGGTTCAAGGTGTGGCCTCACCAGTGCTGAGCACAGAGGGAAAATCCCTGCTCTGATGCTGCTTGTCACGCTATTGTTGATAGAGACCAGGATGCCATAGGCCTTCTTGTCCAAACTGGCACATGCTGGCTCCTGCTTCACTGGCAGGACTGCCAACCAGCACCCCAGGTCCTTTCTGCTAGCAGCTTCCCAGGACTCTGCAGCAGTTTCTTTGCCGTGACCAATCACATACTCAAACACATTTACATGTGATTAGCAATGCTTCTTTTCAACATCTGACAGATGTGCATCCTGCAACATCCATGACCAGCAAGGATGAATAGAGAAGCTAGCTGTTCTGCTTGCTCCCCCACGCCACAGTCCCATGACTGATGCTGCCACACAGCAACGATGTGACTGCACTTCGACTGGGTACTGGATGTGCAAATAATCGTGACAGGAGAGGGGGATGCAGCTTCCAGTACAGCAGAAATAAATCTATGGCCACCCTCTGGCTGCAAGTGTAGGTGTCACTTCCCTCCTCTGCACATTTTTGATAAGTTGAAATAGAATTGCATACCATAAATTATCTTCAACAATCCATATCTCCTCAGTCATACCTTTCTGCAGTGATCTCCATTGCTTAGAAAAGGAGAATAAATTAACAAGCATGAGGGTTTTTACCTCTGATTGCAGCCCTGGGCTAACTCCCTGTTATCAGAACCTCACAGGAAAACTGTTGGTTTTCACCCTTCTGAGGAAATCTTTTCCACTTAAGCTCATGACTCTCCTTTGCCTCTTTTCGTCTTGGCAGAAAGTCCTCCCCAACCTCAAGCTTAGCTAAACATGCTTGGAGATAACTGCAGGAATACTTGAGTGTTATTGTGCTAGCAGAGAAAAACAGAGAAAGATTTGTGTGGTAAATCTGAGTATTTGACCTTTGAATAAAAGACTGGAACACAAAAAGCTTCAATGAAATGAACCTGATGTGATCTAGCTAAAATTTAAAGACAAGGTGATGTTAACTACATGATTTTCCTTAAAATCCCCAAGGGAATTCAGAGACAGATTGTGACAAGTGAAGTCAGAAGAGCCCATAAAAGCAAGTGGACAATAAAGACTTCAGTCCATGGTGAACCTGGTTTGTCTTTGTGAATTTCAAACAACAAAACTTTCAGATGGAAGGAAGACAAAGGTAAAAACAAAACAAAGTAAAACAAACACACACACAAAAAACAAAAAACAAAACAAAAGCAAGAAAAAAAACAAAAGCAAAAACCCCAACCAAACAANGGGAAAAAGAAAATAGTTCTGAAACCTGCTGGGACAGCTGTGTGATGTGCTGAGGCACTTGCAGCTTGTCTAGTACATATATTTCCCAGCCTTTTCCACAAAATGAAAATATTGGATCCCTCCATAAGTCTAGCCGTCTCCTTCCAGCTCAAGTTACCATACCACCTAATAAGCATACTATGACATTGCTGATAAGAAACTAGAATTTAATGTAGTTTTAACTGCCATTAACACTCATAGCACTTTCTGCTCTAGACATGCAGGAGACTGAGAACTCTACTGGATGTGAATGGCACTATCCCTGTTGGTGACATTTGGACTGATTTTAGGCATCTAGAAATGAGGCTGCAGACTATGCATTTTAGCTCAGTTAATATTTGCACAAGAAACTGCTAATTGTTCCAGAATTGTTGGGAAGAACTTGGAACTTGGGAAGCCTTAAGCAATAGGGTGGCTACTGAAAAGAATAGCAAAATATTTTTTTTCTTTACAAAATTATTTCCTAAAAGTATATAGCCCAGTGCAGGAAATTAAAGGTCTTGAAGTCAATGCTCTGAGTCCTTTTAATATTAAAATTGAATAATGAAATTCAAAATTCTTAATCTGGATGCTTTGAAGAAGGTATATTTTCTTCTTTTACTGGATATTATCTGTTCAGGATATTATATTGAGACATCCTTTGTGCAAAAAAAGTGATTAATTATCTGGTTCAATACTTTTGTAGTTTAAAAATTTATATTTATGAGCAGATACATCAAAGATCATAGTAAAATATGTCTGCCAAAGCAGTGAAAACATAATGTCTCGTAGCAGCAAGGCTCAGTCACATTCATTCCCATTTCACGCATCCTTCAGAGGTTACCAGATCACTTGGCCAGTTTAGATAACCTGTCCAACTCAGTGAATTTCCAACACGTGGCACAGCAAAGAGATGCTTTAATGTGAAGATTTTCACTCTAAGAGCATGAGAAATGATGAAAGGGAGGAATGGATATGAAAATGGGATGTTAAGGAATGGTATGTGGTGTGTGGCGGGGGTAGCATGTGAGGAAAAGTTATTTGTGATCAAAGAGACACTCTGTGAATCAACAAAGTGGCAAAACAGAAAGTTAAAAATTTTGTCCAGGCAAAAGAAGAGTCATATTGAGGGCAAAGAGGGAGGACACAGTAGTTTTGAGACACTCCCGAAGGACTCATCTTTGCTAGGGAAACGTTATTTTTAACACACATTCAAATTTTCACATAATATAAGTTGCATCTTTCTTCTAAACACACAAACCGGTCAAATTGTGTACCCAAGTTGTGTACCTTGAGAGTTAAAACTTGTGATTTAATTTGGTGCACGTGGCATCCTGATCTGGTTTGATTACTGCTTTCTCTCGTTGCTACACACCACTTTAGGGCTTCTACCCACACCAGTCAAGACCAAGTAAGCACAAGCGTAAAGTGCGCGTTAGTTCCCGTTATTGCCCTGCTGAACTCGCTGCCAAGGCGGGGGGACCCTTTGCCGCAGGGCCCTCTCCACACCCGCGCTGCGCGGCCACCCCCGGGCAGCCGAGGCCGCGGCCGCGCCGCGCGGGGCCTGAGGGAGGAGCAGGGCTCGGCCGCGCCCCCGCCGGGAGCACCTCCCGGGCTCGGGCAGAAGGAGCTGCCTGCTGCCATCTATCGATAGCACGGGGGAAGGAAGGGTCGCGGCCGCTCCTCGGCTCTGGGGCGGAGGTGACGGGGTGGGCTTGTTGTCCATGACCGAATATGCAGAAAATGGTTTCAGCTTGGTGCAGGATGAGCGAGGCTTCTGCATGACCCAGCCTCAGCCCCCGGGTCACGGCGTATGAGGGTTCAGAGCCTCAGAGAAGGGGAGAGAAGGGAGAAAGGCCTCTGGGGCTTTGCCAGAATGAATTTCACAGTGGATTACAAGAAGAGCTAAAAGAGCTGACACCGAGATCATAATTCTTGTGAAGCAATAATTGTTAGACAGCTTGGAAGCATGGAAATCCCTTTGCAGGGCTGTAGAAGAGGCAGAGGAGCGCAGAGAGCCGAGAGGAGAGCCCGCCGGAGCCGCGGCACGGGCAGCCCCGGACTTGGTGTCAGCAGCATCGTCCTGAGGGCACATGGGGGCTGAAGGGATGTGTTAGGTTGGGACGGGCTCTGTAGCTTCACTGACCATGGACAGTGTGCAGGGCGGCGCTGGAAACTGCGAGGGAAACATGGGACCAGAGGCCTTCAGTATTGGATATTCACATCAGTGGGTGGGGAAACTGAGGCAAAATACTCGGAAAACCTGAGTTGTGGAAGTGTGTGTTTTGCTTTTTGTGCCTGTTGTGGTTGGAGGTGTTTAATTCCCTGAACTGAGCTCGGTTTTGTTTCCATATGGCTTTTGTTTCATACAATGATTTTCATACACAGGAAGATCCTGCCTGCAGGAGGTTTATGCTGTTCTTCCATACATTTCATGGAATGGCTACAAGCTGTTTCTCCTATGAGTAAAAGGAATCAAGAGATATTTTGTCCTTTCTGTGTTTGCTCACAAAACACCCTATGAGTAAAGTGCCATCAAACTAAACTCGAAGTTATACAAACGTTGCATTTGAGCCGCTTGCTGTCAACTTAATATTCATATGAAAATTCTATAATTAGAAAGATAATATGGACTAGATGAAAGGACAAACTCTACATTTAAAAATTAACCTTAAACCAACACACTGAGGTGTACTTGAGCCAAATGTAGTTTTCTGTCTTACAGAGGTTTAAATTCTTTTTATGTTAGTGTAGTTGAAGATAGTTAAAAGATGCTCAGCAATTGCAGTGTACATTTGGAGAGGTATCACATTAATGCCATTTTATTAGGTCATTGGGGTAAAGCAGTATTGGATATTGCCCAGATTATCCTTCTGTTGTGTTTACTATCAAAATCGAATGCATGAAGGAAAAAATATCTCAGAAATAACCCAGGCTTCATTTCTAGCAAAATATAATTAGTGAACAAGAATAAGAGTATTATTGTCTGCTTATTAGGATCATACGATTCCTCAAAGGCTGTGATCTTCCCCTGAGGACAGTCGTAACTGCTGCATTGATCCAAGCCAGCCGCTGAAGACAACATTTGGCCAAGACATAGATGCTGATACTCACAATGCATAGCCTGGTCTGTGTGTATGCCTGATCCCTCAGAGCCTCAGTGTCAGAAATTTCAGCCACCAGCACAAACACAGCCTCTGAGCCAGTGTTGCTGCCCTCACAGAGATGAGTGAGTGCTCTTTGGTAAAGGTGGGAGGGCACAGTTTACATTGGCTCGGAGATGGCCAGGCTTTGTGCCCGCTTTGCCTCATGCCTCAGATCCTCATCTGGTGGCTGTCCTCACACTTGACAACCCGTGCCAGCTCATATTGTGGGGCCTGGCCACCCCCCTGTTCCAGGCACGCTGTGTAGGCAGGATGTGTCCTCTTTACTGGGAGACACCTACGCTGCCTCTCACCAGGTGAAATGACCAAGTGCTGCTGAGGTACCTCCTTTCTTGCTGGCGTTCCAAGCCTAGCAGGAATAAATTACTCTTGATGGTCTGCCTCTCCCTGTCCACTCCCCGATTCACCTTTTCCTCCCCATTTTCATAGCTCCTTGTTCAAGTGAGTCAACCCACAGAGCATTTCACTTGGGTCCATTTGATTCAAATCAGGGAGAGCAAGCATCTACTCTGCAGTAATTAATAGAAATAAAATTTTTAAGGCTGCTTTTTCATCAGTCTTTTTACTTAAACTTTGCTAAGCTCCTTCTCAAAGGTGAACTTTTTCTGGAAAGCCTGGAGAAGAAATGAAGGAAATAAAAAAGAACACGTGTTTTTCAAAAAACGTGCTTTGGAGAATGTCAGTGGCAACCTGAAGGGTTGGAAACCATTTTGTGGAGAACAACAGAATGGAAAGGTTGTGCCTAGAGAACTGAGACTTATGGAGAGAGTTTGCAAAATAAATACCATAGGGAGAATGTAAAATTGTTTTTTTCATTATGTGTTTTTCCACTGAGAATATATACATGAGCTAAAGGAGCAAGGTCAAGACAATAATGTTTAATGCTGGAATTGTATGTTCCTGCTAATGTCTGTATTCCCTTTGATGTTGATGAGGTTACTGAAAGAATGCTACATTCAGTTCTGAAGCCTGTAATTTCTAAATAAAAAAAAATATTTAAGAAGATTCGGAAAAGAAAATAAAGAGTGGGGGAACAAATAGAAAATAGGCCTTTAATATCCCCTAAAGCCTTTCAGTCTGTTTAACTTATCAAGGAGAAATTTAAGTGTTGAAAAATCTATTTATACCAGTGAGAACAAACTTTGATAATAACTTCTCAGTATCTGACTTGTGAAAGAAGAAATATTTAAACTTGAAATAAATGAAGCTTCTTTATATATATATATAAAGTAACCATCCATTGCAATGGCTTGTCAGAGTGGAGCAGGTTCTTCAGCTCTAGGAAGTTTTTAGTGTTTGGACACTTATTTATTTAATTACAGTGTTTGTGTTATGTGTTTAGCCTTTGTTGTTGTTTTTTCCATTAACATTACCTGTCATCATTTTACTGTCAGTTTTAAATGTTGAGCAAATCTTATCAAAATATAGTATTATTTCAAGATGTCAGAAGGTGGTACTGCCCTACTGCTGTGTGTTCTCTGCTGAATTTTCACAAACTTCTGATAGCTTTTGGTGGCTTTCATTTAATTTTTGTTAGACTTGGCACCATACTGCCTGACCATACAAGCGTCACAGATCCAAAACTCTGGATCTCTGAGCGCTACAGGACTAGAAATTTTATCTAAGAACTAACTGGAGGTGCCTTAGATGAGAGAAATAGTATTTGACATTCTGTGTGTGCGTGTGTTCATGTTTTTAATTTGATCCTCGTTAATCATTGCAGTTTCCGTGTTGCTCACACTCACACCCTGGTTATTTCATCTTCCATAAATCCCTGAGATACGAAGGAGGTGGTCAGTGTTGTGTAACAGGCTATTCCAGATAAAAATAACTTTGTACCAGGTGAATTTTATCTGAAGTCAGTGCAGAAACAGAGCAGAGGACAGGTCATAAAAATGTATATTCAGTGTTGCTAATGCAGTGGAGGTGTAACTGCTTTCATCTCAGAAGTAGGAAAGCTCTTGAATCTTAATTTTGAACCTTAATTCTTATACCATCTGTCTTAGGGACCTTTTTGCAGTTGCCACAACATGGACCAGGAGCAGACAAATAAAATTCAAATTTTTTGGGACAGAAATTTGCAAAAATGAGAGAATAAAATATTTCCTGTTTGACCAATTCTTGAAATATACCCAGAAATAATCAGTTTTGATTATTTAGCATTTTCAATTATTTTAATTTTTTGATTAAATGATCTTAAAAAATTTTTTTCATGTTCAATTTATCCCGAACTTCCAGATGGCATTCACCCACTGTACATAATTCCAATTTTACTTCTGATTTATTTTTTAGAAAATATTCATTTGTCAGACTATCTACTTTTCAAAATGTAGATGATTCTTAAGCAGTGCTTAACTCCAATTAAGAGCAACCTTTCAGTAAGTTGTGGCCTATTGCACCATTATGTACAGCATCTTACTGTATATAGCCAAAGTTTTGTGCAATTGTATGTAAGCTTGAAGGCTTGCTTTTTAGAGCAAACATATCTGCAGGTAAAGTTGTAAAATAAATGAGGAAATTTGATGCTGCAGCAACAATAAATTTTTTTTTTCTATTTTGGTAACACACAAGTTACAGTGTTTTTTAACTGTATCACAAGTATATTTTTATGGTTAATACTTGAATTATTTTGTCTCATTTTCAGACAAAAACCGTGGATATGATAAAACTCTGTGAGCTTTCATCTCATAAGATACACCATTGACATCACTTCTGGTTTTGTGGTTGCTGTCTACTCAGTGTACATCTTTTATACAGTATACTTCCTTTATACATGCAGATCCCCTTCTAAAGCATAAGCATGACTCAGTTTTTTTTTGACAAGTTAGCTCCATAAGTTGCTCCTACCTCTCCAGCAGTGATGTTTCCTGTGTAGCAAGAAAAAACTCTTGTTGAATTGTTTGTGTTGTGACCAAAGAGTTTTTAGATGTATAGCTATTTCTAGAATGGTTAAAATCAAACTTCTACCCAATGTTCTATACTTGATATGATTCATAGTGCCACATTGTATACATTCTTGTGTTCATTTAAAAACCTTGTTTAAAATAGCACAGGATTTGAAGGAACACTTTTTGGTTTTTTTTTGTTTTTTTTTTTTTTTTAAACAGAACTTCCCTCTAGAATCACTTGCATTCCTTTAGATTGAGTACACTTGGGTTCAGAGCTAAGAGGGTGGCTTCCCTTTGGCTTCTGCTAGTAAAAAAACTCAGGTTGCATATTGATTTCCTTAACTAGTTTTTTAGTATTTTGTGTCACATAAATCTTAAATAAAGCAATCAAAAGGTAAATGCATGAGAAATTTCTCTTTGAGTGTTAGGGGCATGAAATTCACTGTGAAGTTTCTCACCACAGAATGTTAGGGCAAAATTAGGATCAAAATAATGGGAATTCTATGAACAGAATAATCAGTTTTGGTATCAATATTGAAGGCTGTTGATTGATACTTCCAGAAAATAAAACATTTTTTGTTTACTACTGACTCCTTGATTGCTATTTATCACCTATACAGAATATGAACAGGCTCCTGCAGCAAATCAAAAAGCATAAGATTAATAGAGTGGTATGTCTCAGAGAGGGGCTATCTGAATTATTTTGTGTTTATTATGCATCTGTTGAAAGTCCACAGACAATGGAGAAGCTATTAATGAACAGGTTGTAACATTATGTTTATCACACTAAGACCAGATATACTTTTGGTGTTTGGTTTCATTGCTTCTGAATACCTTAAAATTCATGTAAGGCTCTGAAATGTTTCCTGAATTATTATTTTGTCTTTTTTTTGGACATAATTTAACAGAACTATTCATTTTTACTTATGAATTGTGTGGCATGCCCACTGGATTTTACTGTTCATAAAATGCACAATTTTTCGCAGTGTTTCCAAAGTTGCTTTCTACTCAGCTTAGAGTTTGTATGTTTTTTGCCTTCTCCAAACACCAATGCTTAGTGCTAACACCAGTAGTTTTACATGCCAGGTCAGCATCTCTTGGAAGACAGATGCCTGCCATGGAAAGGCAGTGCCAGGAAGATGTGGAGGTCCTGGGGCTCTCTGGGAGCTGTAAGCATTAGCTTCAGCCACGTGTGATACCTGCACTCAGTTACCCGGTGAGATTTTAACAGGCAACAGCACCAAACAACTTGTTTTCACATGCTGTGTCTTTGCAGCACACATGCCACAAAATGAAGAACTTTGTCACCTGCTTTAAACTGAGATGTTTCTCTCGCTGGTAATACTGCATCTGCTGGGCTAATAAAATGCTCATTCCTCAAAAACTACTGGCCTGTGGCACTGCACAATGCGTATGGTATAGGAAGCCAAGGTGTGCCAACTTTTACCAATTCATCAGGCAGACAGGGGTGACTTTGGGGTCATTGACCACCAGGAACCACCAAAGAGTCTCCCAGGACAGAACACAGGATGTGTAAAGGGGAGGGAAAATAGGTTAATGATTTGGGGGAAATAATTGTCATCTCTGTGTTTACTCTGCAGAATCAATGAACTTATATGTAACACGCAGTACATGAAAAGGAGCTTTATCTCTACTCAGCACACATTATTTTTGGAGGAGATAACCGATTGTGCATCTGGCTGAATAAAGAATGCCTGCTTCTTAATGTTGCATTGGTGTTAAGGAGTCTTTTTATTTTCACTGATTTTTGGTAACACTTCCTTTTATTGCTTCAGTCTGAAAATGTAAGTAAGGTAACAGAAGAGATTCAATATGGCAATTTTAATTGGCCAAATAATTCACTACTGATGTTAATGTTTTCTTCCATTGTAGCTATTTATGCTAACAGAGATGCTTTGGTAGAGTATTATCCTTTTATACACAAGAGTCAGATTTTTCCCAGTGATTTCAAAGCAAGTATGTCTGTCAGACAGGAGCTCTTAAATGAGCTGGAAGTCTGAGAGCAAATTAAGACAAATGTTCTTTATATCCTCTCTGATTATAGGGATTAATTGTATATATCCTTTCCTTTATCTCCTACAGTCATGTTGCCATGATGAGTGTTATATGGATTAGCAAAACAGCAGAGTGCCAGAGGAACTGTGCTTTGTCAGTAAATTTTAACTGAAACGTGCGCTGTGATTGTTGCTATTTGTATCCTGCCTCTCATTTGTGTTGAGGTAAAATTAAGCACCTAAGAGGGCTTAGAATTCTCTGACTGCCTGATACTAGAAGAGGCCACTTCTGCTTCATGCCAGGTGATGCCAACACTTTTGGATGGTGTGTGTAAGTTTTTTGGTCTGTCTCTGGGAAAAATGGGGAAAACCCAAGTTATGATGGTGCATGAAGCTTCCTTATAGAAACTAGTACAAAGCAGTCTGAGAAAAACACCTCTGTGAGACACTTGTAAACTCTTGGAAAGAGTTACAGAATGGGAATTTATACTAGGTAATAATCCATTCTACTTAAAGGAGAGGTTATTATTTATATTGCATAAAGGCAATCAAATATATTTTAAGTGTTAATCATAGACATGGCTGATGAAATTGTGTAAAGCAGTAATCAAATATCCATGGCTACTTTGGCTAAAAATCTTGCAAATATTCTTTGATATATCTGAGGAATAAAAGACCTTCACTTAGAGACATAGCTATCATTAAATGTTGATTATAAATAATAATGCACATGAAAGTAGTTCAAGAGCTAGCTAGCCCTGTTCTGATGTAGAGTAATACCTCCATCATAGAGGGTATGGTAGGTAGGTTGCCAGTTGTAACAAAGGAAATTGTGAGAGATTTATCTACCAAAATAAAATATTGCCAATCTACATGTTTTGACAGCATATACTTGGCCCTTTAAAGGCACTCAAATTGTATTTTTACTCCAAACTATGTTTCTTCACCCACGAACCCATGAGCATGTTGAAACAATACAGCTGTGTGATATTTAAAAAACCCCACCAAACAAACACCCATCTCTCTCCCAAACACAACATTCAGTACTACCTGTGACCTGACCAAAACCAAAGCAAAACATACAATGGCTGAGAATATTATATCAATCTGCACCGGTGAGGCACCAAACCAGAAGGCATTTCCTTGTCATTCCTATTTCCACCAAAACCCAGGAGGTGTAAGCTCAAGTTAGAAATCTCCAGTTTCAAAGCAGCAGACCTTCATATGAGGATAATTCAGTATTTTAAAAGAGGGGCACTGAATATATGACACTGTACAAATTTCTGATACCTTAAAATGGAGGCAAAATATTTCCTACAATGGATTTATATGTTTTGTTTATCTCTCTTTCTTTTATTTTTTTTTTTTTAATTTTCAGAATACACAACTAAAATTTGTATTTTACTTAGGATGATTTTAACATTTGCAGGTACATAAAAGAGAGCTGGACAAGAGCTGGCAATTGCACACACTTGCAGCCTAGAAAATCAGCCATGACTTGGGCTGCATCAAAAACAGCGTGGTGAGCAGGTAAAGAAGTGTTTCGTGAGAACCTCTGCAGAGGTTTTCAGAAGCAGAGCCCCTCTGCTCTGCTGAAGTGAGACCCCAGCTGCAGTGCTGCCTCCAGCTCTGGGGTCCCCAGCATCAGGACACAGACCTGCTTGAACAAGCCCAGAGAAGGCCACCAAGGTGGTGAGAGGGATAGAGCACCTCTCCTATGAGGAAATGTTGAGAAATTTGGGATGGTTCAGCCTGGAGAAGGGAAGGCTTTGGGGTTACCTAACTGCAGCCTTCAAGTACTTGAAAGGAGCCTACAAGAAAGATGGAGGGGAATTTTTAAATGGACATGTAGTGACAGGACAAGAGGGAATGGCTTTAAACCAAAACACAGTAAGTTTAGATTAGATATTAGGAAAAAATACCCAGAAAGTAGCAAGGCACTCAAACGTTTTCTAGAAAAGCTGTGGATGCCTCATTTCTGGATGTGTCCAAGCATCTGGGATGCTGCCTTCCCTAGGTTTGGCTGGCAAGGGCTTTCTTTTGAAACTGACGGTAGGAGTGGGGCTTCTCTAAATTAGTTTGGATGTTTCATTATTTCCTTGTCTTGGACATTGTTCTTTTGCTTGTTGTCTGTGAAAAATACGTTTATTTATTCATCTAAGAAGTGTAAAACTTCTGTATAAATCAATGATGGGGCTCTGTCTAGGTGTGTCTGTAGGAAATTACAGTGATCCATGACAGTGGTTAGTCAAGTTTTAAATCCTCATACATCATTGTGAAGCATTAGATTTACTTGCATCCTACATGCAAGTCTTAAAGAAATGAAGAATGTGTGCATTTTGTTGTTTAGTAAGCTGTAGATCAGCAGTGATAGGAAGGCCAGACAGATGAATATAGCTAATATAGTGCCTTTCTCTTTGTTGAAGCTCTGTAAACATGGTATGAAATTGGAGCTTTCTTTCTGTCTTTTGTTTAGTCACTTACAGTTTTATTATCTGGTTGCTTTTTATCCCCATTTCCTTCTTATTTATTACCCTTCTCACCACTGCAAGAGATTGCTTCATAGATAACAAGACCAAAATTGCTGTTGGTCTGGAAATGCTTTCTTTCAAATACTACTGTTATTATTTTTAGAGAACCAAGAAAAGTGACATCCGTAAACAAATTGCTTTCTTCTTAGATTTTGTAGGAAAAACCAGTATTGAGTCATCTTTGATCCTAAGGTTTAGTCTTTTAATTAGTTGTAGTGTCTGAGGGAGGACATTTGGAAATATTTATTGTCTGAGAGACAAGAAAAAATAGGAAAAGTGGTGATCTAGTCAAGAGTAGAAAACATGAATCACAGTGGTTTGGTTCTTCTTTTCCTCAGTTGAGTATGAAATAAGAGCAACTAGACAGCCTTGTATTGTTGGTCTTTGGATAAACTGCTTCTGAGTGACAGTATTCTAGGTAGTTTTGCAAAAATTACTGTGGCTTGAAAAATGTGTGGAAACACTCCATGACTGTCTGTGCATCTCATTTGACACAGAGTAGAAAGTTATCCCGGAATGACTTCACATTAATTACTGACATTGTTCCAGTTATGAAAGGTGCATACAAACAATGGGCTTGTTGTAATAGGAAAATATTGTCCATTCTTATCACTTTCAATACTCAAAGAAGTATGTGGAATTTATGATTTTTTTTTTCCTGTTGAAGGTGATTTTGACATAATAAATTATGTCACTGGGTGGTATGATTAAGTGTTCTGTAAAAATAAGTTTGCCTTGTATACAAGGTACTTTACTTTTTATGCCTGTTCAAATATAACTTATTGGTGCATGTATTTATAGTCCTGGATCACTGATCAAGGACAGTTAATTACTAAACCCAGAAGTCCTGCCTAAGTTGAGTCTGAAAATCTAAAACATGATGTGACAACAATTTCTACCCTCTGTGCCTCAGAGTGTGGCTGGAGCTGTCAGGTGTACAGACACTGTGCAAGGGGTTGGAGACCTTTCATAAAGAGGTATACTTTAACTAGGAGACAACAAAAGAAATTTCCCAGTCATTTTGGAAGAAACCTAAGAAAGGAGGGAAGCTAGGAATTTTTTGTGAAATTTACAACATACTTGGTTCTTCAGTGGCCTGGGTAATAAATATTTTGCTTTAACTATTTACTTATATATTTATTTTTTAATACATAAGCATATCTTTATGTTTATTATATCTATCTATCTATCTATCTATCTATCTATCTATCTATTATATATATATATATGAAGGATATGCTTATGTATTTATTTTTAAATATTACATGTAATCATGTCTTATGACACCAGTATTACTGGTGATAATTTAACGAGTAGTACAACCTGTGAAGTTGATGGGAAGGATACCATTGTGGTATCACAGTACAAGGTCAGAATGATTGATTCAGAAGCCTGTATGACTGAAGTCTTGAAACAATTAAATTAGTGGTATGAATTTGCTTTTGGTGCTCCTAGATGTATGCAGCCCATTCTGAAAAGTGAATGCTTCCATGAGGAAATCTCACGTTAGGAAAAATGTTTACTCCAGTGAAACTCTGCTGCACTTTGGGGAAAGTGGGAGCTTTGCTCTATTGATTTCCATCAGAAGTCTGCCTGGTTTTTTCACCAGAAAAATTAATTTTAAATAAAATTTCTGATATAAATATTTATTCAACTTATCTCCTTTTAAACACCAGAAAGGGAATACAGAGAAAAAATATGCTAAACTATCATCAGGAGTCTGATTAAACTGAGGAGATGCATAGGTAGGACCAAACAGTTCTCCTTTTTTTGTGCTGAGTTATTTTACACTGTTTGCAAGGTTCCTTTCCTTATAGACTGTAACAGCTGCCAAAGCATAACTTTAATGATGTAAGGACTGGTTTAGCCTTGACTGTACATGGCTCCTACATTATGCTCCCCTGCATTAGCTGTATTCTTGAGATACATCCTTTCATGTAAAAGAGGTTTAGAGAATATAATGAGAAAGAAAAGACTATAAAATGAACATGCTAACAGGAATTAAAATTTTGACCTCTGCTGTTGTGCTGGTATTATGGTTGATGGAAAGTTACACTTCAAGCATGCTCTCTGCAGAAGTTCTTTTTGACTAAATAGGACTTTTGTATGAAAAAAAGGTGCTTTTCCCAGGAGGAGAGGCTGACCTACAAAGGACAGCTAAAGAATGAAGCACACAAATTTTCCTGAAAAAGGTACAGCAGTGTTTCCAAACTTGGACATAGGTACAAACTGAATTCATAGCTTCACTGGGAAACTTAAGAATGAAATATAAGAATGCACATACATCATCAGAAACTAGGTAGCAGTGAATTGAGTCAGAAGGAACTGCTGCACACAATATTTTGTACATTGCTCAGAGAGGGAGTTGGAGGGCACATCAGATTTGGTAGTGAAAGGCTGGAAATGCTCTGAGTGATGAAGCTATCCGTCATGAGGATAAAGTCCTGGGTATATGTTGTATCAGTACTTATTAAATGGCTCCATAGTACAAAATTTGCTTCTGCAGAAGCTTGCTTCAGACCAAATGTACAGAAAAAGTCAGCTAAACCTTTTCAGATTTCTCAGGGCTTGCTTGTCTTGTTAGATGAGCGAGAAATGTAGCACTTCACAGAAGTTGAATGGGCTCTAACCAGCAAATTTTCTTGGATCCCAAAGCCATTTGAATATTGAATTTGGGCTATGCTTAAATTCATAGTCTTTTTTCCTTATCTGCTTTCCCACCAGAGACTTTTCTGGGAATGTTTTTACTGTTCTTGAAGTCAGCCCTGTCTGTTGGGCATTCTTTTGTTGGAAAGGCAGCAAAAATTTCCATGTGTCTTTACAAATAGCAAGAATTTGTCCCTTGGGAGCAATTGTAGTAATGACTTTAAAGATATCAAAACCAGAAGCTGAAATTATGATAACGGTTACTCAGGAATTATGGAATCATGAAATGTCACTGTTGATCTTGTAAGATAAGTGAAACTGGCTGTTTTCTGTAGCGTCCCCCTTTTGCAATTTAAACTTAATGAGAAATATTTAATTTATTTATTTATTAATAATTTATTTTCTTACCAAATATAAGAAAATACATTGATTTGTTTTCAGAAAAAAACCAAACCAAACCAAAACAAAAAATTAGGTAATGTTTCTCCATTATATACAACTTAAAACTGACAAGTCACAGACTAGAGCATCCTGCTAGTTGACAGTAAGCTGTATTTATGTTCCTCTGAGAGGAGATTAATCTAGATGATTTCCTGGGGTCTCTTTTAGTCCTTCATGTTCACAGTTCCTAGATGCTGACAGCAAGGGAACATTCAATCAGTTCAACGTGAAGCTAAGTAAAAGATACTTATGGCTTTTTTGCAATGCATAATTAAACTCTCTCATGTATTGCCCCAAGATATCATTGCAGACAGATGGCAAACAGGAACCCAAAAAGTCTTAAAATTTTGTATATCTCTTCACAGTATTTACAGTTGCACTAGATGTGGGAATTATAGAAGGGATATAAACGTTCATACTTCTGCTGCTTATCAGATGGGAACATGAAATAAAATTGGCTAGTGTCAATTTTTTTATTTTAAAAAACCACATGTTGTATATGAGACAAATGGTCAATGTCTGGGTGCTAAATTCTGTTCTCTTTAATTGACTAATGGCTTTTGCCTAGCAAAAGCCTGTGGAATTCAGCTCAGTTTTGTTTTTTCTATGTGAACCTTTTTTCATTCAGCTCAGTTTTGTCTTTTCTACATGAACCTTTTTTTCATTCAGCTCAGTTTTGTCTTTTCTATGTGAACCTTTTTTCATGCAGTGCTGTGTGCTGCAAATTAGGAGGCATTAATAATGACAATGCAGGTCCTAAATAGTCACTGTTTCCATGGGTAGGAAATTATATCTCTTGCCCATCATTAATCAGCAAATGGTGCATCTTGTTCAGTATTCTGTTTACCATGGAATAGTTAGACACGTCTTTAAACAGATGTTTCAGAGTTTTAGGTTTAAAAGTTTCTGTGTTGCTGAATAGACATACAGCTGGCTGACTGCCTATACTTTGAGCACTAGTGTAGTTAGCACACTAACTAGTGTAATTAGAGCTTTAGTGGGGTAAATAATAAAAATAAATGAACTTTTAAGGTTAGTCTTGTTTGTGATAGAATGAAGAGCATGTTCCCATAAGTTTAGGAAGATAGAGATTTGTATTGTTTTGATACTAAAGCAGAACTATCATTCATAGAAGATCTGAATTTTTTTTTTTTTCTGTGATGAATGCTTTGAAATATCTGCTCGGAATATTGCTAATTTACACTACTGGAATGAACAAAATTAGAGGTGATTTGTATGTACACTATTCATAGCACATCTGAGTGCTGCGTATGCTGAGCAACAAATTCCACCAAAGTCATCAGTCCATTGCTTCTCAATGAGACTCTGCATTAAGGAAAACACATGCTGCTGAGAGCAGGATTATTGTTGTTGAAAGAAAATGTGCAGACAAACTGAACAGGCAAAGAATAGATTTTAACCTAGGGCTTATTGGAGAGAAAAAAGAAGTCGGCTGTTTCTTAATATACTACATTGTAACAGAATATAAAATCTATCTTCTGCTTAAATACCTTAACATTTTCTAAAGTGTGTAATAATTTTGATGTCTTTAATGTGTTGCCAGTGTTTAAGCTAACTTAATTGGTATAATCTATTAAAATCCTTTAGAGCTATTCCATCAACTTGGTGACTATTCCATTAATCAGTCAGTGAATGTGTGAAAATACACCTAGGTTTTGGAGGAGCAAACTTCCACAGTAATTTCAGAAATTCTCTCCAGATCTTGGGAACTTTTTCTGACTCTAAATAAAGTCCGTTTTGTTTTTCCCAATATCATATTTTATTTTGATTTCTTTTAAAATTTTTTTTTCTTGTAGGTAACCTAAAAGAAGTAGAAAGGCAAGGAGATCTGTTGCAAGGATGATATATGCCTCATTGTGTATATGATGACATACGACCAAAATCTGGTTAGAAAGCAGAAAAGTGCTCTGGAGGGCTCTAAACAGGTAATAATGTAGATATTTTTGAAGTGGAGGAAATGCAGAAGTTTTTGTTGCTCTTTAAGCTTTGTAGGAGTACTTCAGCTGCATAAAAAAAGGCTCAGCTTCAGTGGTTATTAGCCAGAGAGAGCTGTCAGTCACCTTCACTCCCTTGTACTTCCCACTGCAGAATCAGTAACAGTAGTTGCCAGTGCTATTGCCTATAATTTGGGGATCCAAACTGCTTTGATTTGAAATTAATTTATAGAGTTTTGAATATTTTTTTTTTTTCACAGAAACATTCCCTTCTTCTGGTTTGAAGTCGGTTGGAAGGAAAGAGGAAAACACTGCACATACACATACTGAAGTGAACAGGTGTCCACAAAACCACGCCCAGCAGAAACTTCTATAACTTTCTTTCTGTGGCATCTTCTCCCCTAGATGTACTGACATAGCATGAAATTATCTTTCACAAATAGAGCAACTGTTTACTGTGAGAAGTGTGGTGAAAGCAGAGTGAGACAAACAACAGAGCAGAAAGGCTGGTTTCAGGAGGGTCAGGAAAAGCATTCAAAGTAAAGAGAAATCAAAGTGTACCTTCAGGGCTCGAAAACACTTTAGCTATTCTAGAAAACACTTTGGCTTCCTGGTGCTTGATTTCTCACCAATAACACAAAATACCACACTGTCATTGAAGACTGGAGAGTCAGCAAGGGCCTCTTTTCCTTAGCTTGTTCAGGCACCCACACCTCTGCCCATGGCCCCTGAACGCAGTAGGATTGGACGTGCTCCTCTTCCCATATGGGTGCTGAACATGTGGCTCTGGATCCCACCTTTGAAACCTGCTTAAAGAGAAATGCAACAGAAAGGAGACTGTTTTAATAGCTGACAGTGCAGAAGGAATGAAGAAATTGCCATTTGTTATTAGCTATTTTAATTATACAAATTGCCTATAGCAATCACCAGTCCTCTGGCTAGAATAATCTCTGTGTGATAGGTTTGTCTACACCTCCATGCACTAAGAAAGTGCTGTGCTATGTTCAGTAGTGTTTACAAGGAACTGGGATTCTGGGATGAATGTAACCAGAAAAATATTATAGGTACTTCTGAAAGAACCAAGAATTTCCTTTTGGAATTGATGTGTTTAGTGCTTTGAAGTCCTTTGAGAACATAGCTAGGATAAATTCATCATCATTAGGTTGTGAGGCACCTTTGACAATTGCAGCAAGAAACCACACCAAACTTAAACTGAGACTTTCTAAGCTCACATGGCAAAGTTTGTTTGTGTAGCCAGTGTATATATTTACATTCAAGTACAAATACTTTTGCTTTGTATGTCTTACTTTCTGGTGCTTGCTAAAAAAAAAATAAATCTATCTTTTTAAAGAACTTGGTCCATCACTTGTTTCTATTGATCATCTGTAGGCAAATAAGAGATTTTTTTGTAGACACTTGAAATTAAAAATAATAAGATTCACCACAGTGCACCGTACCTGATGCCAGATAGTTTCATTGTTTGAGTTATATGGGTTTATTAGTAGTGATAATTTAGTGCTATTAGATCCGTTTGCATAAGGAACCATTAGTACTAAGAAGTAATAATTAAAATACTCAACACCCAAATTATTTTAATTAGGAGAGGAGAAAGAAAATGCATCATTACTGTAGATACTAAGAGGTTAATACTTGTAGTAGGGCAGCTCTGCACAGCTTTCTGAAAAGAGAGGAAAAGTTTCCCTAGAGGGAACAGGAGAACTCTCTAATAATTCTATTCTTTAAATTTGCTGATGGTTATGCATAGTTAATGAAGCTAAATCAGTAAGAATTTTCCTTATATTCAGATAAAATAAAGCTCATAATATAATAAGTGCATGACATATTGCTGGCTGAAAAATGTCCAAGACATTTAGAACCATCTTCCCACATGTAGTAGGATTTAATGGTTTGTTCCTAAGCATCTTTTCTAGTTCATTATTTCAAAAATATGGTCTTTTTTACAGAAAAAGAAAAAAAAAAAACCATTGTATTTGAGCTTAAAATTATAAGGAGTATTTGTTTTACATAAAGACGTAAAGTTAGAAGAGCTGTTTTCCATACAGAACTTAATAATTATTCCAGAAATGTAGGAATCTTTACAAAACCCCCCCTGGAAATTCTTAGTTAATTATATACTCTTGTATTTTATAATATAACTGGCTAGCATCCTGATTTTCAATATGGGCAAGAAGGATGCCAGAAACTACAGGTCTATCAGTCTCAATACAGTGCCCAGCAAAATCATGAAAAAGATTATTCCGGGAGGTATTGAAAAAATCTCTAGGACAACACAGTCATTTGTCACAGCCTACAGGGCTTCATGAGGGGAAAGTTCTGCTTGTCCAATCCAATTTCCTTTTACAACAGGGTAGTCTACCTAGATGAACTTGGAACTCCAGTAGATATGATCTTTTTGGACTTCAGCAAAGCTGTTGATGCTGTATCTCACAGTGTCCTTGTGGACACAATGTCCATCCCACAGCTGAATAACCATGTTAGGCACTGGGTGAGCAACTGGCTCATAGGTCTGGCAGAGAGAGTTACAGGGAATGGGGTGACATCAGACTGGGGACCTGTCACTGCTGGGATTCCACAGGGCTCCATCCTCAGCCCAGCGCTCCTCAACATCTTCTTTAACATCTTGTACATAGGACATGAAGGAATACTAGGTAAGTTTGCTGATGGCATTAAATTGAGAAGCACTGCTGACCCCCCTGGAGGGCAGAGAGGCCCTGCTGAGAGACCTGGACAAATCAGAGAGATGGGCAGTCACCAACCAAGTGAAGTTTAACAAGGTCAAGTGCTGGATTCTGCACCTGGGATGGGGTAACCCTGATTGTGTGTACAGACTGGGAAATGAGAGTCTTGAAAACAGTGCCACAGAAAGGGACCTAGGGGTCCTAATCAGTGACAAATTGACCATGAGCCAGCAGTGCCCTGGCAGCCAGGTGGGCCAACTCTGTCCTGGGGTGCATCAGGCACAGCATCACCTGACAGGCAAGGAAGGGGATTGTCCTGCTGTGCTGTGCACTGGGACGGTCTCACCTTGAACACTGTGTGTAGTTTTGGATGCCACAACATAAGAAAGACATTAAGCTATTGGGGAGCATCCAAAGGGTGGTGAGGGGTCTGGAGGGAAAACCTTATGAAGAGTGGCTGAGTGAAGTGGTCGCAGCACCAAGGGTGAGGGAGTTCTAGAAGAGTTTGGACAATGCTCTCAGGCATATTGTCGGACTCTTGTGGATGGTTCTGTGTAGGGCCAGGAGTTGGACTTGATGATCCTTGTGTGTCCCTTCCAGCACAGCATATTCTGTGATTCTGTGTCTATAAATTATATATCATGTGCTTTTTCCTAATTTGTAATTCAACAGTGTATCTAAGTTGTAGTCTATTTTAAACTAAGGCAACTTGTGCTTTATTACTTTCAGAAACCTTACTGGTTGACTATGTCAAACTGTTGAAAGAATTGCTAGAATAAGTGGAGGTAATGATCCCTGTAAATGACCTTGAACTGTGAAGCTATAGACCATAAATGCCATTTTCAAAATAAGACATGAAGTTTTATTCTCATTATACAGTATGCATGTAACTCCCAGAAGTGATTCAAGCAGAGATTATACAGTCCCAGATTATACCATCTTTATCATGAGATCAGAATGGGAAGTGAATTATAGTTTCTTCACTTATAATATCTTAATAAGATACATATGACAAACTGATTTATATGTGAAAACTTAAAATGCTGACTTATTCCACTTATCACTTGAACTGCCACACTTTATATTTTCGCATTTCAGTTTTCACAGAAACTGGTAACATTTTCAGTAATCCCTACTGAATCTCTTTAATTGCTACATGGAAGAAAACCCAAAATGTTACTTCAGAAAGAACTGGTGTAGCACTACAATTCAAGTTCAAATCCTTGCATCTAGGAACAATGAAATTAGTTTAATGACCATGTAATTGGAATTTGTTCTGGTAACAAACAACACCTGTCAGGAAAATGCTGTCATTGTCCTAGTGCTATGCAGTACACAAGAACATCCCTTCCTGGCTGCTTTTTGAAGCCCTCAGAACCAAGGAATAAACATTTTCTTTCACTTCTGCTGCTAGGTCTATACAACCTTGGTCCAGTGAATATTTCCAGGCTCTTTTCTTGCTTGTCCTAAAATTAAAGTAGATATAGAGGTGCTGAATCACAAAATGTGAAGGGACTGCAACAGAGGGGTACAAGGAAGGCTGCATGTGAATATGACATGAGCAAGCATAGGAGAAAGGGAAATTACAGTTGTTTTCTTTCTGGACAGCAACTGTGGGAAGGCAGATAATTCAGGTGCAGTCTACAGGTGCATTTAACAGAAATGAACAAAAAATGCTGTTTTTTGATTTCTTGGTTCCTCAAAAACTACTGAAAGCTGTGGGAAGCAAGTTATCGCAATTTTATCTGCTTGATTTTTGTGCAAGAATGGCCACACATTCTTTAGCAATTTATTGCTTGTATCTTTCCCTGAGTTCAACACTAGTGGAATAAGTAATTTTCCTTCAAATATATTAGCTTAATTAATGACTTTCTGCTCTAAGTGTATACAAATAAAAACTCACTGAAAATTATAAGTATTAATTTACTCAAATCATAATATAATTTTAATCTGAAATGTGAGTTTCAGCATCCAGTAACTTGTTTCCTTGCCAACAGTAACTATGATCTCTCACTTACAGCTTGTGTGTCTGTGTATAGAAATATAGTGTAAGTCTTCAGTAACAAAGCAATAAAGAAATCAAAATGGATAGACAAATCAAATTATACTCCACTCTGAACATTGCTGAAGCAATCTGGTTTTATGCAGCAGGCTTTGATTATAACACTAATTTCTTCTTCACATAGTCTGCCTCCTATATTAATGTGTCAATTCAAGTACTCTACTCTTGTCCTACATTTGATTAAAAAAGAAAAAAAAATCACATCTGGGCTATATAATTTTAGAATATGCTCCATTAGTAATGGTGACCTTGACTGACCTTATTTTTTGTTTTAGAAATGTGTATATTACATAGTCAAATGAGATAAAGACCCATTTTCCATCTTAGAAATGAGAATATAATGTTAGTGAAAAGAGAGTGAGCCTGATCTCAAGTCAGTGGGTAACATTCAATCATACAAGAGGGAAGGGAAAACAGGCGTCATGCATCATCCAGAAGATGTGGTTAGTTGCATACAATATTCAAAACTGTTTCTGCAAGTAGCATGGATACAGCATCTTCACTTACTGCACTTCCCCTTACCTTGCAATATATAGGAAAGAATGTGCAGCTTCGTGTAATGATCAGACTGTGTACAGGGGAAAATTTATATAAGCAAATTGTGAGCCAACAGCTCAGTGCATAACTGCGCTGCTCCAAAATGGTGAAAGTTGCACTGGGATGCACCCTGCTATTCCTCTTTTATTCCTAATTTACACACTAAAAACCTGAGCTTCCTATTCCAGGATGCTAATGATCATAAAAGTTTTTTGTATAGAAATTAAAATAATCGCTTTCATGATCTTCAGAAAATAAATACTATCCACACATGTGATAGTGGGGAGGCACATCTTCAAAAGCTGTGAAGAAGGTTTTGTCTGTGGATATTTATACGGGAGCGCTTGAGGGGTTTGTTTTTGTTTTCCTCCTCTAAAGAGTCTAAATAGACTTACATGGCTTACAAAGAAGAAGTGAAAACAAGCCCAAAACAGATGTCAAGTCCCAGTTTCCCCAAACACTCAGCTTCTGTTATTCATTGCTCTGTGTAGATTCCTATGAGACTTAGGCCTCCAAAACATGTTTCTTTACTGATGAGCCCTTCGAGCACTGAAAAAGTTCTGCCTTTTTTCATTTTTTAATAACTTTAACCTTAGCAAGAAATTAGTTCATTAATAAATGAAGAAAAGTGAATTAATTATGAATTGAAAATGGCAAAGATTGAGATTCTCTGCAAAATTTCTTTGTCGTATGTGCATACTTAAACTAGAAATAAGAAAAGGTCATAGAGAAATAATTTCAGAGGAGGACACGGGAGCAAGTGAGGAAACACTTGAAGCAGACCGCGGGGGACTTGCTGCTCTGGAGGATTTATGGCATTCTAGTATGCTCAGGGTGAACACTGAACCTGTCACTTCTTTGAAAATGGGAGAAATCACACCTGTTTGTACTGATTAGTAAATTGGGAGTAGAGAAGAAAGGGATAAAAGGGGCAAGATAATAATGAGCCTTCCATACATTTAACTTCTGCTTCTAGAAGCATAACAGAATTGTAGCAAAAAACATCTCTCTAAACATATAAAACCATTTTGAGCAGGAAGTGTTATGATTCTTATAAAATATAAAAATTGCTTTTTATTAGGCATATTTTTTATTTTGAAATTACTGTAGAAAATCAGTGGCTGTACAGATTGCAGGAGATGAAATTAAATACCTTTGGATTTAATTTAAGAGTTTTATTTCATTCTATGAAATCAGACAAAAATTAATTCAAATTTACTTGAAACAAGTAATACCACATGTTCCAAAAAAAAAGAGCTGAAGGACTACCAGATGTATTAAAAATAACAATATGTCAAACAATATAGTAATTTAATGCCTGTTTTAGGGACTAGCAATTTAGCAATGTAAGTAACATATTTCTTATGGAAATGGTAAAACTTACCCATAAGTTCCAAACATTCAAAGTTTGGATAGGGAAGGTAGGGAAAAGATTGATCTAGAGCCAAAAGGCTGGATATACAGGGGAAAAAAAAAAAAAAAAAGGTACAACTTTGTCATTACTATAGATACAGTAAAATATAACTTATCACTCCCAAGACTGTCCTTAAAAAGGAAAAAAAAATGCCCAGGGGAATGAAAAAAAACCTGTCCAGAAACAGTCTTCTTTATTTTGCAATTTTGGCCTTAGGGTTTGTATTATTTGTTAATTCCACAGGCTTCAGAGAGCTTTTTTTTCCAGAAGCGGAATGCCTTGAAAAAATGTCTTTGGAGGAAACTGTGAAGTTTCCCTCCTCCAAACCATCTCAATTAAAGATTTCATCATGGTGTCCTTACGTGGTTACAGATGAATCAGGCTTTGCTGGAGAGTGAATTATCAGATACATAATCAGCTTAAGGTGAAGAAGAGGAGCAACAGAAATAGATGGAGTGACATATGGGAAAAGATAAAATGGCGTTAAAAATGCATATCTTGGCTTCAGAAATTACTTCATCTGTGATGGGCTTTGACGATAGTTTGCAGCTATTGGGTAAAGTGTGAAATAAAAAGAAGGAAAAGAAATTGTGTGAAACTTAGAGTATTTTTGTTTACACCAAGATTGAATTCAGCCATATGTTTTCTGTAGAGGTGGCTGTACATTCCTTTCAGCCTATATCCACTAGATATTTCAACAGTTTGTGCTCTGTGAATAAAGAGGGTATACAGACCTAATATTTCACTAGCTCTTTGCCATCCATATCTCTGCCCAGATCACATTTTTATAGGGTGTGGAAGTTTATTATGTTCATTCAACAGATAAGAAGGCTTCCAGTGTGACTACAGGATGTATCCCAATGCAGGCTTGTGCATCACCTGCAGAGACCAGTGGAAAGCATGCCAAGATCATGGTATACTGGAAGGACCTGAATTGCCTAAATTGGCTTTTAAAACTTTACACCATAAGGATGTGGAAGGGCAGGGAATCAAACCTGCTTGACTCCTCACTTCCCATGTTGATGTAACTGTGTCATATTTCCTCTCTCTCCTTAGTTAGACATGTGGTTTTATTTGGGGCTTGGCATGATGGGAAATACTGCTGTGGTATGGAAGCAATCATATCGTATGGACAGAAATATCACTCAATTCAGCACTTTACAAAGAGGAAGAGGTAAACAGTCCAAGGTGGTAAGTAATTCTATTCCTATGATGATACCTAATTTTCTCCAGAAGGTACACAGATTTTTTTTAGTGCCTATAAATCTGCTCATTTCATTGTGAGTGCCACACTAAACCACATGAAGCTATGGTCAAAACTGAATTAGTTTCAAATAATGTCTGCAACATGACCAAAACCTTCCTGCAGCTTTACTTTCAGGCTTCCCTTCTTTCTTCTTTTTCCTCTCAATTTCTCTTATATTGTGGTTGGGATGAGAGGCTGGTTATTGTTTTCTTCTCAGTGATGCCAGATGGTCACCTTTCCATTTTGGTAGTTTTGGTTAAGAGTTGGCTTCTTTGTAGCTAGATGTCTTTTCCCATTACCTGGCTATTGCTTGTTAATGATTGAGCTGATGCTTCATGTTTACTGCTTCCTTTTCACAGCTCTCATCTTGTTTCCCCAGTTGACATGTCAGTAGAATCCCTAACATCAAGTATCCCCTTGTGTTACCTCTCCTCCTCTTGCTGCTTCTGCTCTTTCCTGTGCCTGGCATTTTGGCTCTTGTTTATTTGATTTATTGTTTGGAACAAAGGTATGAATATCCTTGCTGCTTATATTTCACAGTTTTTATTGAGCTGTTTATGATCTGTTGTATTGTTGGCCTTAAGATCTAGAATTTTACTAAATATTTTTGAGTAAAGGTGGGCTATTTTGAATCTTTTTGTTGCTTATTTATCGTACATAGTAAGGCAATGGATAATTCTGGGTATGCCATGGTGGTTACATTATTATATTACGTTTTATTTGTGCAAATGCTTTGGACATTTTTAGAGTTTCTGTTCCTAATCAGCTGTCTGTGAATTTTATTTGTTAATGGTGTTAATGAAGACTTGAGAGTGGACTTTATCACCTGTTTCAGAAATGCAATATAGGTAACATAATTAGGCTTCTTGATAAGGAAGAAAGCTGCTTTCAATTGAAATATATAGGTTAATTAGCATGGAATGTAGATCAGAGACACTGCACAGCAAGAATTTGTTTTTCAAATTCTGATCTTCAGATATCAATATATATTTTTCTATTGACTGTGCCAATGAACAAATGAATGATGTGTTTTACAAAATCAGACTTTAAAGTAGGCTGATACTAGTGTCAAATCTTTTAGAAAAAGAATTGAAGTCAGAGTATTTACCTCAGTGGAGAGCATTAGTCATGCATTAATAGGCTCCTCTAAAATTTTTTATCTGTGTCACACAGTTCCATTTTTGTCAAAAAGGGCTTTCTGCCTGCCCTCTGTTTGCAAGGAAGGTGTCCTAAAACTATGACTGCTTCATGTATGCTTATAATTATTTCTGTTCTGAGAAACAGAGTAACTCTTAGGTGGCTAAACAGATTTTGCCTTTACATGCATTGACCATGTTTGTGAGATTAAATGGTAGCAGCATGAGAGAAAATGTCCTGGGATATAACGATTTCTTTTTTTTTTTTTTCATTTATTTGAATTTCATTAATATTGTATAAGTACTTTATTGTATTCCTACTATGTATAGTAATAAAATGACAGCAATAGCTTATACTAAATTATTACAAAACCCTGGGTTACAAGGGATCTGCAGTAGCACTGCCTCCATTGCTTTCCTGATTCACCAGCACATGACTAAAAGGTTAAAATCATGTGACATCCAAAACCAGTGCAGCTGGTAGGACTTGGATGATAAAACCCTCTTTGTCTAAGCCTCAGTTTTGAATTAGGCACTAAGCCAGAAGGAACCTTCTGACTTGTGCTAGAAGCCAGGGTGCTTTTATCTTGAGTTGGTGGGCACTACACCCTGACTTGGACATTGGATAGTTGCGTCCCTCTTACCTTTTTGCATCCCTTTTCATGATTCAGACTGGCTCTTTGCATCCTATGCAGACTAACATGTCAGCTATTCTTTTGTGCTGTTCCAGAGCTTTACCAAGACTCAGGCACTGTCAGAGCTGTCTGCAGTCATTTGTGTGGGAGGTGTGTGAGGGGACTTACGCATTAACTGTACTGTATTTGACTTGACTAATAAGTGGTATTTTTTGCAAAAAAA
>VWZN01007023.1:112557-133313 GCA_013396955.1 Regulus satrapa
TAAAAAAAAAAAAAAAAATTAAAAATCTGACATCTTATGCTTTCGGGGAAAAGGTTGTGTCATTGCAATATGTATAATTGTAATTATGAGTTATTATATATACATCATGACTGTTTTCTCCCTATGAGAGCAAATATAGAATTAAAAAAATGGAAGTGCAAACTAGGGGAGCTGCTATACTTAAAACTACAGGATAGATTCAAATTGCATGTAGCTCACAGCCTCATGGGAAGCATAATAATTATTTTTTCTTCCTTCTCCCTCCCATTTTTTTGTTTCTTTGAGGAGGAAAGTATGGCAACTGAATACCTGTATTTCAAATCGTGATTGCATTTCAAGAATCCCTTTTTGCTTTCATAGTATGGTGGTCTTTGTACTGTCCTTTTTGCAGGAATGAATTATGGATCCAGCTGGAATGGTAGAATGCAGAAAACAATATCTAAGCATATCTGGCAGATAATACTACCCAGGAAAGCTGTTATACATCCCTCCTATGCAGGAACTGTGAAAACATCACAATAAACATTCTGAGCATGCAAACTGAAGTCCATAGACTTATCACTGATATTCAGGATAGGATAATTCAGTTTTTATTATTCAGGACACACAGCTATAGCAATATCAGATTCTTCCCTTTTTACTTGTTTTAGAACAAGTAAACATCAGAGTTTTAGAACTCTGATGTTTGAAAAAGTATTAATTGTCTGAATAAAAATGACCATGTCCATATTAATTCTCTATTGAGCTTGGTTTAAGACTCTGGTTATTTTAAATGTAAGAGTTGCAAGAAAAAAAAACATATTTGAAGTTTCTGTAGATGCCATCATTTAATCAGGGAAATCACTGCAATTCAGATTTTTTTCCTCATTATAATATTTGACACTTCCAATTAAAAAGAATGTGTAAGTTGTTTGAAGGAGGAATGATTTTGTTATTGTCTATATAATGGCAGGTTGGTCTACTACTTGTACCCAATGCGAATAAAGATAATAGTCTATAATTGCTATGTTCAATAAAATTCTTGTAAATGGGAACACATAAAATTATTGTATGAAGTTCAGTAAGGTAGATGAAGGCTTGCGTATATGAGTCTGTTGGGGAAAAAAAGCAATTGAAATATAACAGAGGAATTTCAAATTGCAAGTGAAGTTTCTTTCCTTCCCTTTCTGATTATATTCAGGTTTGCCCTTTTCCATATTCTCTCTTGTTGTCCATCCTCTGTTGTTCAAATGAGCCACTGATACTTAAAATCCCAAGGGAAAATATGAGACATTTTCAACTTAAGCTAGCTCTTGTTTCATCCTCAAAATACCAGAAAAGAAATACTCTTCTCTCCCTAATATTTCTGAAATAAAACCAAACCGACAAACCCAAAACAACCCAACTGCTATTTTTAAAAATTATTTTTACTTCATTAAATCAGCTTAAATGTCTGTTAGCCATAGCACTGAAAATAATGAAGGAAAGATAAGGATTTCCATCCTGAAAATTGCATCAATATTTTTTAGATATCTTTAAATGGGGCTTGAGTGTATGAGATCCTCGCTTAGGAACAGAGTGTGCAGACACACACACACACACACACACACATAAAATAATTGTGGGCATTTATCTCCCACATCACTCCGATTCTGCCATTTTCATGACATGAATGCAGAATAGAAAGCCAGAACCTCAGGAATTCTTGCCCTGCTGTTCCTATCAAAGTGCAATTTAATCCTGGGCCTATTACAATGACAGCTTGTTTCCACGCTTGTAACCCCTTCTGCAAGCTGAGCAGGAAACTATTTCATACAAAGTCCTCTCCCTGGGGTGTCCTAAGGATTAATTGCTGTAAGTGCAATTCCTGGAACACATAAAGTTCCCTATAAGTATCCATCATTAAATGTTATATCACTTCAAGTACTTAACCATATTAGTTTTTCTTACTTAAGTAGCCCCAGTGATATCTGCTTCTATTAATTATTTTTACTGTTTTCCATTATTCTTAAACATAAGCTAAATTACTTTTCCTATGGGAAAGAAAATTCACCAGACAGTTGCTTTCTTCTGTATTTAAAGTATACATCCCTCTGTCTTTTTTTTTTTTTTTAAATTCACTTAAGTTTATCTTTGTCAATAAACATTTTAGTGTTTTTCTGACTCTTATTATTTGTATTAGGGGAAGTAATTTAAACTATTTGAGGTAGAAGATTTGTACAACCCAGTAGCAGAGAAATCAAGAAGAAGAGAACCAAAAAGCATCACACATCATTGCAATTTGCAGATGTTTCAGTGCCACTTTGAAGAATGAGAAAGGAAGGTGTGACAATGAAGATTTCAGGAAGCTATGACTTGAGCTTGGAATTCAAAAAATAGGTATGTTTTTAAAACCAATTTCATTAACTTCTAATTAATTCAGCATCCAGTTAAAATTTTGCTTAGAAGTCTGGTCTTAAAACTCACTCCTTATTCACCATTTTTCTATTCCTTTTATTCACTAGAGCTGCCTCCTCCCTTCATGTGTAGTCTTACATATGCAGAGGGAAATTTTCTGTCCCGGAGTCCTACAGACAAAGGGTTCAATTTCCTGCATTTTTCTGATTTCCTATTAGCATTCCTAGTGTAGGTACAAAGGTGCCGAAACATATATAATACATTTTCCAAAACCAAGGAAACCTGTTGTCTTCTGTTACTCTTTCCCCTAAAAAAAGTACAGACTTCCTCTGTTAAATAAACAGTTTAAACAACTCATTTGGTTTAATCTGCAAGAACAAATAAGTAGAGAGATCTAATGTGATGATCTAAATTAATTCCTCACCAACAATGAAGGTACTTCATTCTTTCTGCTTACATGGTTGCATTCCTATCTTCAGGATTTCTTTGTTTCATTCTCATTAACCATTTATTTTGTAGTATTAGAAATGTCAGGATAACTCCAAATTTAGGAGTCTTCTCTCTCTCTCCTTATTTAAAATAAATAAATACATTGATCAGTGTCATCATGAAGCTGGCTAATTACTTAGGACGTTCATGGCTAGATCAAGATAACACTGGTTCCTGATGTATATGAAATGTTCCAACCAAGATGTATTCCATATCTTCCTTGTGTTAAGAAGCATTTACTAGGGATAGAAATTAATTAAGGCTGACTTCCACATATGTGTAAGCATGCTCCTTAGCTGGGGGACACATGCAGCTCTACTGACGTCACATTCTTATCTGTGGTCTTAAATTTGGCTTCCTTGATGAATCAGAACAAAGTATGAAGATGCTAAAAGGGAGGGGGAAAAAAGTTTGTTTGCTCTAAATGAAAGAATACACGAGATACATTTTGATTTTGGAAATACATGTAGTCCTTTCCCACTCCACAGAAAAAATCCTCAACATATTGCTCTTGCCAAATACTAAAGAGATGGTAAGGACTTATTACTTTCAAATTTAAAATCTGCCTTTGATTTGTCCTAGTTCAAAGCCTTGGAGCTGTAATAATTTCTGAATGACTTTATCTGGCTTCTGATATGTCCTTGGGAAGGACACATATTTGAGGCAAATTAAAATCTTGGACATTCTATAGGAGAACTCATCCTGGAATTCTGTAAATAAATATCTTGCTTATGAATTTAAACTAGCCTACACTCATGTATCAACTTATTCATGCCTCAGAATATGACAATATATTGAGCATATGGAGCTGCCCAGAAACTGAAAACACAGGTGTTTGGTACACCCAAGACCACACCCCCCATTTTTCTGTACAAGCAAAGAAATGTTATTATGCAGCCAATGCTCAAGATTCAACAGGAGAACTTCCACACTCCTAAAAAAATAATATGAAATAATTAGATGATTTCAGCAGTTTTCCCCACCCTTTGGAGGGGAAACTTAACACTGGGGGGTTTTGTGCATTGTCTCACTTTTTTTTTCCATCCAGGAGTATCCTGCATTGTTGCAAGGGAAGTCATCACCTGTCTTCCAACAGTAAAAAATGCAAAGCTGATCAAGTCTGGGAAGAATTGACCTGGGTAAAACCAGCCAGTGTCTCATTTACTACATGCTAAGATGGTTGCACCAGGAAAGTACTAATTTCAGGTGTGCAAGATAGAAACATCTGTCCTTCATGCCTCTTGGAAATCTCATGCTTTTTCTGGGTCTGACCATTCTCCTCCCACACCAAGAGTCTTAATTGCTCAGTAAAGAGCCTGAAATTAATCTTTTAAGTTAATCTGTAATTATTCCATAGCACCCTAGAAGTTGCACTATATGTACAATTTAACTGCTTTCAGATCACCTTTTAAGAGTGCAGATATGGTTTTCTGGTGGCAAGCTAGAGGTTGATTAAAAGAATATTCAATTCACTGTCCTTCAGCAAAATGTTAAGGTACAGTTTTAGTGAGAACTCTCAGATCTCTGGCTAAATTAGGTTTTCTAGTATGAACCTCTATGATTCCAAACATGTTAATATATATTACCAGAAGTTAAATATGTGAGATAAAGATTTTAGCATAATGAATTAGAATTGATACATTATTTTTGACTTTAGAGTTTGAGCTTGTTCCCTTATACAAATTTAATTAGTAATATTCCACTGATTTTGAAGGGCACTATAGTAGGTTGATCTGCTCTCTGTACACATAGCGACATCTGGAACCAGCCAAACCTGTCAAAGACCTGCTATTTCTAAGAAATCAAATTCTGTGAAGCATCACCAGTCTTGGCTGGGATGGTGGAAGAAACAGAATGCAGGTTTCCTAGTGTGATTATCTGCCAATTGAAAGGCATGATTTTATAACAAAAGAAAGTTTAAGATCAGGACAAAACTTATGTTGACTTACTCTTTAAAGTATGTTATGCATAACTTGGGGTCAAAGACAATAAATTATTTTGATTTTATCTAATGTAGCTCTTTTGTTTCTTAAACATTATAAGTTTTGATTTTAGAAGCTTCTCCTTTCATGGCTTACTCATCATAGTGGTTCACTAACTGATGACAATGATCGTATATCATCCTTTAGGCACTGAGTCACTCTGGAAATGTGGATTTCATGGCTCCTTCTCAAGAGAACAATATATTGAAAAGATCAAATAGAGAAGATGGGAGAATAGCTCTTAATGGTATATTTCTTAGGGTCTCAGTAGAAGAGAAATTATGGTTATGGAACTTAGGGTTGGCTTCCCAAATAACTTTGTCCTTACAAAATATGAAGTCTGTCACTGAAACTCTCCCTCTGGGGCAGTAATGACTTGCATTAGGAATCTGAGATACATCTACCAATAGCCTGATAGCCTTGAAAAGCCCAGTGCACTCAATTGTTTGCATTAACAAGGAGGTGCACACAAATTACATGTGATCACACATTAGGCTAAAAAAGCAAGCAAAAAAAAATCCCAGATGGCTGATACTTTTCAATAATTAATGCAGAAATATTGTGAACCACCGTGGTTTGGTTATGGTCCAACTATTTACTAAGTTTACTAAAAATGGATGTCATGCCACCTTTTGGGCACATAATCCATTCTGGAAAATTTCTATTTTTCTGATGCTTTTTCTCTTTGGTGCACTGGAAAGCATCCTATCCTGTGGCTTTTCTTGTCACAGGAGATGAAAAAAGCTCTTACTCTTCATGGGTTTTTTACCCAGTCTGTTGTCTAAAAATAACTTTGCTGCTTGTATCTTGATATAAAGCTATCTTCAATCCTGTACTCACTTCATAAATGTGGGCAAAATACCGCAAATTTAAGATAAACAAAGCCAGAAATGTACACATTTATATTGAAAATGAATCCTCTTTCTGCAAAGCATGGGGTCCTTCCCTCAAGCTGACAATTAATTGAGTCAATGGACACATGGATTCACAGAATATTCTGAGTTGGAGGGGACCCACAAGGATCATTGAGTCCAACTCCTGCCCTTTCCTATCCCCAAGTCACACCATGTGCCTCACAGTGTTGTCCAAACACTTGGACTCTGTCAAGCTGCTGCTGTCACTACTTCCCTGGGGAGCCTGTTACAGTGCCCAACCACTCTTTGAGTGAAAGAAACCACCTTTTCCTGTTATCTAACCTCAATCTGTCCTGTTTTAACTTCATGCTGTTTCCTCGAGTTCTGTCACTGGTCATGAGAAAGAAGAGATCAGTGTCTGCTCCTCCTCTTGCCCTCACAAGGAAATCTCCCCTCAGTCTCCTCCAGGATGAACAGACCAAGTGATCTCAGCTGTCCCACATACAGCTTCCACTTAAGATTTTCCCAGGTGTGATTATGTCCTGACACTGGACTGAAAAGAAAGTTAACTGCAGCTAGTCAGTGATTAATGAGAAACAAATTCTTCAAATAAGAAGTAAAAAATATGACCTGATAGGTAAATTCCTTTATACACTAAAATTTGTGAGTGCATAATTAAACACTCATTCAACTGTGGGCTTGATTTATAGCAGACCAACTCAGGAATATACAGTCAAGTTCTAGGCTTGCCTATTTAATTGATTGATGAGAAAGCAACTTATTGTAATTTAATAAAACTGAAAGCAACAAACATTTTCAAAGCGGTATTATTTGTCTTGAGATATGGATTATAAAATATGCAAAATGGCCTTCATTTCTTGCTGGATTCCAAGACCCAGGCTGCTTTTGATGCATAGCTTCTTTTTCTTTCCACAGTAAACCTCAGTCTTTCTTTTTCAACAGAGGCTCAGCATATTCAGGCTCAAAGTCTCATACATTGTGAGCACTCAAACTGCTTTATTGTCTATTTTTCTCAAGATTGCCATCACTTTCTCCCTTTTCCCAGAAAGAAATATGGCTGTTAACGCTATCTCCCTTCACGGTATCTGTGAGTATTTTGCTAGCTACTCTTTCTTGGAATCTCCATATCCTCTGCTTTCCATTTCAACATCTAGAGCAATTTTTTAATGGAATAAGTAGCAAGGAGAAAAACCATTACCATGCTTCCTTTCTTAAGACATTTGTAAATGTTAACTAAAATCCTTTATGCAAGTATTTTATTATACGTGTATGTAAGGTTATGATCATTGAAGAAATTGTTCTGTCTAAAAAGCCTCAGAGCAGAAAGCATATATCCGCTGATGACAAAAAGCTTACTATATTTTGTAAGTGAACACAACACAGCATCACTAGGGCTTCACTGCAGAATGTTGCTGTATATTGTTCAGTTACAGTTAATAAATATATATATGGTATCTAGAAAGAAGTAGCTGAAGGGTATACTGTATTTATTCTTGATCTTAGAGAAAGGTACAGAGTAATATATTGCCACTGTCTGCCTTTGAAAGGGATTTGGTGCAGAGGCATTATTCCTACTTTGAAAACTTTTTTATTAGAACAAATTTCATTGTTAAAAAGCCATGTTGGTAGAGGACAGCTCTTGTGCTAGCTGCTTTCCTAAATCAGAATGGCTGAGTGTACCTTGTATGTCTTGGCAGTGCAGACACCTTGCACTAACAACAGAGAAGCTGTGGATGTCACATCCCTGGAGGTGCTCAAGGCCAGGTTGGACCAAGCTGTGAGTAACATGGTCTGGAGCAAGGTGTTTATCCCTGTGGTGGAAGGGTTTGAACTAGATGATCTTTAAGGTCCCTTCCAACCCAAGGCATTTTTGGGTTCTATAATACGTTAGAGCTCAATGAAAAATGAGCAGCAGAAGCATCTCTGGTGGGAGGTGGGAGAAATAGGAAAGCATGACTAGGAAAATATAACAATGCAATTTCAAGGTGAAGTTAAAAAGCATTTTTAGGGAAAGATGCAAACAGGGGGATAATGAAGTATCCAGCATGATGGTAGCAAGGATTAGTATTTCCTAGCAGCTATTCATTTTAGTATTATATAGGAATTATAGCTGTGTGCCAATCTATGCACAGGAAGCAATTAATGGATAAAAATAACATAGATCCAAAAGAGGTGGTTGAAATCCAATCTAACTTCAGAAACCATTCTTTGTCTAACTAGCTAAATTGAATCATCTATTAATAATGCAGTGATCTTCTGAGAGATTCAGCCCAAAGAAATTATTTACTCTTGATATGACCAGGAACCAATGTTCTAAAAGAATAAGCAAAAGTTTCAGACTACAGAGGCTTCTTGCTGCTTATGTACTTTTGACTCCTTCACTGAAAAGGAAGCAGCAGCTGTATGCTGGGATCTTACTTTTGACCTTCAAGGTAAGACTGGATAGACATCGCATCCTAAGAAGTAGGAAGTGCTCCTGTTTCAAAGTGCACTAAATGTATCTAAATCTATTTATTAATTGTATTTTCAGGTCTTAAGAAATAAATCTTTCTTGTGTCAAAATGTATGTATGCAATAGTAGATATTGTTAGGTCCAACAAATCTCTGCTAAATAAAAATCTTCTTGGCTGACAGTGTGTTTGCAAGTACAGCTGAGCCTGTCAAACAGCTGATGGCTGGCACTAAGGCCAGTTCTGTTCCTCCTTTTGCCTCACAGTTAAGCACCTTCATTTCTGGGTTCCAGTACAGCCTCACCATGATGGGGTCCTGTTCAGTGGTTAATTTCTTCAGGGACCTGAGGTGACAGAAATTAGGGTGCAGTTGTGTAGTTCAGGGTTTGAAACTGGTTCATTGCAAGTGAGACAAATGCTAAGGAAATAGTATTAGGAGAATGTTGGGACCACTTGATTGCAGTTGGGGGTAGGTTTCCTTTAGATGCAATATGAAACTCCCTCTTGCATATAAAAACATATGCACAGAGGTACATAGATAAAAATTAACAGATTATAAAGAAACAGTAAAGAAACAGCTGTGTCCAGTAGAACTGGGCATGAGATGGACATAGCTTCTCTGCCTTTATATTTACTGATATCTGTTGTCACCTCTCTTTTGCTATTTTCTTCCTCTTCTCCCCTAGAACTAGCACATTTCCAAGTGGTAAGGCCCAAAGATTAGATCCATGTCCTAAGCCAATCTATCTCTGGATGGTCTGGGGAAAGGGGGAGCCCTGTGCCTTTGACAGAAGAGGTGCCCACTGCAGAAAGGCCGATGCTTGAGGACTGTGACTTTAGCCATGTTTTTGTGCAGTGGGTTACTGAGCATTCCGATCATGTCTCTATTTCATTAACAAATGTCCAGAAACAGAGATCAAATAGTGGTTTCCTGACTATCTGAATTACTGAATTTACAGCTTGCTACCTGTCCCTGTTTTGGACCATACCATCTCACCTGCAATGTCAGAGTGTCCTTAAACATGTGGACACTTGCCTCCCTGGTTTTATTTAGCAATAGAGACATATCTTGAGTGATTAAAAGAAAAGTCTCCAGGGGAAAATGCTCTACATATCCCACAGCAGTAATTTAATCCCAGTCCCTTTAAGCAATAATCACCTTTCATACTCCCTCTAATGAGCCAAGTACTTCAATGTGCAGGACTAGGTGAAGGGTCCATTCCCCATGTCTTGTGATTGATACGAGCAGGTCATGGCTTTGCAGACATGAAGTCCCAGTTGTTGATCCACCAAGGGGCTGGGCTCTTGGCTGAGGACCTAAGTCACAGCCAAGCCAAATTTATGTATGCAGAGAAAGAAAATGTTGCTCAGATACTAGTTATAAACCTGATATTGGCATTCAAATTACATTTACTGTCACATCTGCGAATCTGGCTGAAGTTTTAGGTCAGATCATGGAGTGTACTCCCACCAAATCAGCTATTAAAAGAAAATGGAATTTTATCTGAGTGGTTGCATGATAAGCATTCTGGTCACATGCCGGCACCCTTGCATTCTAGGAACCTCTACCCTAGTATCTAGGATCAACCAGCAATCCTACTGCAGTTAAATTCATTATAAAGATGTGACCTCAAAAAAACCAAAATCATCTGGGCTCTCATGAGTATTTGAAAATGCAGTTCTCTGAGATAGTGAAAGTGCTAAAAACTTTGAAAGAGTGTTAAAGTTAGTATACTGTCTCTTGTTCCCCTTGTAAACTTCTTGGATAGGATTTTGTGGAGAAGCTGACTTCGGTTTAATTGAAACCCATCAGAAGGCAATGTTCTGGTGTTGTTTTAATTACAACAGAAGGAAAAAGAGCAATAGCAAAAAGTACTTGAGTAGTAATTTCAGCAGGTACATAGGCAGTGATAAGAAATCTCATTCTTGCTTATCATTGTCAACAGGGGGGACATTGTTCCTTCAGCTATTTCCAGTGAATCACCAGATGATTACAGATCAGTCCCCAAGTGCTATTTCAATAGCATGAATTGGAGAGACAAGCAATTTTCTGATGTACTCTCTATCTGTTCATTTTAAAATCTGTTCATTTAAAAAACTGTTCATTTAAAATGGCTTTTTCCAGTGGATAATATGGGAAATTAACTTTCTGTGTCCTCCTGTTGCCACCATAGACACATTATTTCTGGGGAGCAATGTCTTCCAGACAAACACACTGCAGAGAGTTTACCACTACACGTCAGCACAAAGACAACAATGCCAGTTGTACTGATTCCTGTGCAATAGCGAATGGGAAACAAGAAACTTGAGGTCAATCTAGAAGCTTGAAATGCTTATTAAGTGTCCACATAAAAAGGATGTTCATTTGGAACAGAGAGTAAATTGAGCTGAGACAAATGATAGGACAGGATTTCTACCCATTTTCTTTAACATGCCCAAGCACTTACCCCTGATGAGAACAAGCTCAGACTGGTCACCATGGTTGAATATTAAGCAATGAGGACATGTTCCAGTTTGGTGAAGGTTTTAATTGCAACTAAGCATAAAGAATCAAAATATTTTAAGTGTCTCTTCAGATTATTTGAAGAGCTGAAATAAAAATTTTAAAGGGAAAAAGTGGTCTTCTTTTCCAGGGTTTCAAAGAAAAAGATATATGTTTGCATAAAGAAAGAAAAAGCTTTCCTGTAAAACTTTCCAGGTGTACTTCACTCATATACCTCTGCATAGCAATCCTTATGTCAGAGCTGTCAAATATATTTGAAAACACAGTGTTATCAGTTAGAAAGGCAGTGTCTATAGGATATCAAAGTGCTGGGTTCCTCTGAATTGAAATGTTTTATTAGAAGCTACTTTCTTCCTTTTTGAGATAAATAATTTTTAAGGGGAAAAAAATTATAGCTAATGCCAATAATTTCACATTCCTATGTTACCATCTCTTTTCTGATGTTGAAGCTGAAACATCATTTTACAGTCAAAGTAGTCTTTTGAATAGGATAAGGACAGTGAGCATGCTCAGGATAAATTTCAGAGAGCAGCTGAAAAAGTCAATTAATTCAAATAAAGTCTCCTTCCTTCCCCATTCTAGTATCCAAACATTTAATTGACTCAACTATAACCATTGTGAAGTGTCAATCTAAATGTTAAAATGAGATTATCGGAAATGCGTGTCTAAATCTCTTGACTACAAGCAACCAAAAATAATCCAGGCTGTAATTTTATAGTAGAGCGTTAAAATTTGATTATATTTAACTCAAATTCTTTACCCTGTGTGACTCATTTGATCTTTGCACAACAAGCAGCCATTTATATGTTCAGTAGTGCCCTGGGGATGGAAAAAAAATATTGAATATCAGGGCTGAAATGTGCAGTCCGTATCACAAGAGTTCACTGGCAAAAATACTTACGATATGGAAAGCAGTCATGTCTCTTGAAACCAGAGAGATAATATTTCTGTTGACCATGATAGCTGAATTTATTTAATGGCTTTTCAGTCTACTGAAATAAATTAATACTAAAAGGAACTTGAGTGTGAAAGGTCCCTGTAGGGGGATTGTGAAACCCTGTAGGGATTTCAGTGGTACTTAAATGTTCATGTATTTGCTAGAATTACTTACTTATTCCTTGCTGTGAGATAGGACTAGGAGAAAGAGCAAAACAGGCTTAAAACTTCAAAAGGGATGAAGAAAACTTTATAGACAGATTTAAGTGGGTTATGAAAATCAGAATAAAACCTTTAGAACACTTATCTTCCCCCCAACACCCTTCTTTCTTTCCCACTAACACAACAATGTAGCAAGAAACAAAACTTAAAGATTTCTAGTCAGTGTATCACTCTTAGAACAGTCCTTCTTCCAAAATTACTCAGGGAGAGGAGCTTCTCACTGACAAAACCATGGAGATTTCCCCACAAGNTGGCTTTCATAGCTTCATGCTGTTTTTCCACATGTCCTCTCTCAGTCTCTTTTCTTTCACTCAGGAGAAGTTCCATGTCTGCAAGGTCTCAATCTGTACACTAAAGGGTTGAATCTCATGCAGGCAGACAGAGTTAGAACACAGTAGAGCACCCAAGGCCGTGCTGAGAGGTTGAGCCAAAGTATGGAGGGAAAGCAGCGGCCAGGCTGGGCTTGGGCCATCCTTGGCTCGCTGGGCTGCTTTCAATCTCTGCCCATGATCCCTCATGGTGGCCATGCTGGGGGAGAAACAGCCAGCATGCAGTGGCTGCAGTGCACTCCTTTTCCCTGCCCAGTGGGATTTAACAGCAGGGGCATTTCCAGCCCCAGGCCCTCCTGGGGTGTGCAAAGAAAAAGGGACTCTGCTCAGCCCCCTGACCATGTGGCTGGGCCCCCCTGGCCATCATGCGGCTGGGCCCGGCCTGACCACACAGCCACACGGCAGGGGCCAGCTTGGGTGTAACAGAGCTACCTTGAACTTCGCCAGAAAGAAAGAGGACTTCTCCTCCCTGCTCTGGTTTGAAAGGTGTAACACAGAGGTGTATACCTCTTTCTGATTGGTCCATTATTTCTGTGGGCTGGGTTCTATCTCAACCCAGCACAGTCCCAAATTAGCGCAATTTACTAATGTAGTTGGTTTCAAACATATCTCACATAGTTGTGTCCCTGGCTTGATGAAATTTAAGTTGTTTTTTTTTTTTTTTTTTACTCTTTTTTTCTGTTTAAACCTTTTTTTTTGGACTGTGATATTTCACATGTGAAAGCGCCATTAAAAAAAAAAGTAGGTAGAGGGTAATAGGAGAACTGCAGCTATAAATTCAGAGGAAGAAAAACAGCAATGCCTTAGTTTGTCTTTTCCCACACTTATTTCAAAGACTGGTTATTTAACACACTAATTCAACGTTATTAGTCATACTAAAACTTTACATAAAATCGTATGCTCAGCAACTTAATATATTGAAACAACAAGGGATACAATCTTCGAAATGGCTGGGGAGACATTTGCTTTATATTCTAAAATGAATTTTTATGAAACTCCTACATGTGAATGAGAAGTAAGGTTAACAGCTCTTTTAAATACTCTTGTGAAATAGCTTTAAAAACTAGTGATTGCTTTGCAAAAATCTCTACAAAACACAGCTTGCATTTTCATGCAACACTTTCCTGTCTTATGTTGCGTAAGCCACTGGATTTTAGACTTTTACTCCAAAAAATGTTTTGTGTGACTTGTGCATCAGACAACTTTGACAATAGGAAGTATATTGCTCTGCAGCACAGAAAATTCAAACACAAATGACTTTATTTTACTGTGTATTTGTTTTGAAGTAATACATTGATTAAAAGGATTTGCACCAATGGGGAATAGAGTCTGTCACCTATAGGAAGAATCTTGGCCATGAAGTACCACTAAGTATTTACAGATTTTGGTGTTTCTAGTTTGCTAGCTACTTAGATGCTTTCTGCTCTGCCAAAAGTAGAATGGATGCTGAGCTTTTCTATACAATTGGAGCAACTGCCCTGGAATATCCAAAATACTCACCCACCACTCTTCATCCAAATTAGACAAATCTGAAGCATATGGGGCAAACAAAGAGTAACTTAACTTTTCTCTCTCTATTTTTTTTTTCCAAGGCAAATTCTTCAGAAATCTCAGTGAGAAGTGCAGAGTAATAAAAACCCTGCGTGTATGTATGTGTGTGTGTATGTGTGTGTGTGTGGGGGGTTATTTGCTTTTGTGTTCTTGGGTTTTGTTTTCTTTTACTCCAGAACATATCCCTTCTGGAAATAGCTTTGAAGTAACATGCCTTGATAGCCATATCCCTGAATCTTGTCATAATCTTCATCATGTTTTGTCATTCTTTTTGTTTCTACCTAGCAGTCTATGGTCCCATAACTGAGATGGAGTTTGTTCTGTTGTATGTTGACAGACAGTTTCCATTGTGTCACACAGAAGTAGAGCATTGACTGAGGTATCATTATGGGAGAGGTGGGTCAGGATGTATTTGGCAAATAAATATCTGCCTAAAATGTAAGAACAAAGTGTCAGTATTTTCTAAAAATAGAAAACCACTTGATTTTTGAAGTAGCTGTAGCTCAGGAGAAGATGTGTGTAAGTAACAGGCAGCTGTTCTGAACATTGTTTGAGCTCTTCCTCTTTCTGCATGCCCTTTATGTTGAGGTATCTGACATGAGGTCTGGATTATGCTTAAATCCTAGTTTGGATACAGCCTCAACTGCCTGTAAGAGCACAGGGTGCCGAGGACCTAGGGACTGGGCACACACCAATTACTGGAAAAATGAGGGCCAGACCAGTCCGTGGCAGGTCCATTTTCCTCCTGGGAGCCCTATCTGAGGTGACAACTGCACATGCAGAAGGGAAATTTGCTCTCCAGAATACTACTCCTCTGCCTGTAAAGTACTTGCATAGAGTTAAAGTGATTTATTGAGTTTCTTGATATGTGTGCACTTGACTGTTAGAAATAAAAATATTCTAGATGAATAAAGGAAGAATTTCTCATAGTTATATCCCTTTGAAGTGAACCACCATTGGCAAAGCTTTAATGAGGAAATACAAAATTGTTTTCAATATATGTAGGTAAGTAAATTCTCACCAATTTAATACTGTTTAAATGGGAATTATATCCTTCTGTCTTTAGAAAGGCCTGTAAAATCAAATGATACAACTAGAATCACATTCACTGGTTGTTTGCAATCATGATAAGGCTTGGACACTGTGATGGGTTTTAATTTGTAAAGTCTACGGGTTCCTTCTGTAATTGTCTGAGAAATGGAAGTGTGAAATGTTGGCAGGCTTTAATTCACTATGTATCTCCACGGGGAGGATTATAGAGGCCTGCAAATTGAAAATGTTAGAAACCAAAGTGTGTTAGGTCTTTATTTAAAGGGAGGGAGATAAGCATGATAAAAATACGTATTTCAAAGCTTTATTTGGAACTCTGGGCTCTTTATTGGAAACATAAAAGTATACAAGATAAAACAGAGATCACTGTGTTCTTAGTATTGGGAAAACTAGTGGTTCAGCCTGCACTTTTGAAATGAAACAGAGAATCCACAGAGAGAGCCTAAGGCTTGCCTGGCAGGTAAGGGAGAAAGGGGAAGAGAATGGAATGTTGGACACTGGCTGACTAGTAGTTTCAGCCTACACAAAACCACCCTGGTATTGCTGAGATTTAGTTGTATTGTAGTTGCTGTATAATTAATTCATTTAAGCCTGGAGAAACATCTTTTCATTTTAAATCTAAATAAACCCTTCATCCATTAGGACACGATGCAGCATTTTGATATGTGTGTGCATTTTTTGAAAGCTTGGGCACTTAACTGAATCTCCACGTGGGCAGCTCTCATGCTGGAGTTTCGTAACAAAAGAAACCCCCCTACCTGGCAGCAGCACTGTCCTGGAAATGCCTTTCTGCATAACTAAGGCAGCTTCTGCTGGGCATAGCATGACTCAGACATCAGCAGTCCCTCTCCTGGCCAAGTGTGTGAACAACTATTCCTTGAGCTCCAGGAGATTTTTTTATTTTTTTTTTGTCCCCTCTCTGATACTTAAATGCTTTTTGCTGCAGAAAGACATATATTCTAGCTTCGAGTTTTATGAAGGTCCTACTACATTTATCCCTGTATTTTATTCCTTAAAACAGGGAAATTGTCTTTTATGGTTTTTACAAAATCTTAAAATAACTTTTTGCAAAAAGCTTTTCTGTATTTCTGGTTCATAATTCTGGATAAGAACCTGAAAATGAGTTGATAGACGTTGTACGCCACTCTGTTAACAATGTGTCCCATATTAATAGCAGCCCAAAGGAAGAGAAAACTTTTTGTTCTTTGTATTTATACTTACCTATTTTTCTTCTTTAATTAATCAAGGTTAAAAACAAGGCTGTAGAATTCACTGGGGAATACACCCCCTTGTGAAACAACAAAGAGAGGGGAGATTCTTGACTACTGAGGCTGGCTTTGACAGGTCACACTGTAGAAAATACACAGATGTTCAATCCAGCTTTAGTATAGCAAAACAAGAGTATCCAATCCAGCTAGTAAAGAAGCATTTTCAGTGGACTAAATACATCCCTCTTCTACCTGTGTAACTGGACTCTCTCTACCAAAAAGCATTTTTGTTCTATATTTTCTTGTTTCAATGACATACAATTCCATGTCCAGATATCTCCAAATCTCTGGTTTCTACTTTTAGCCTTAGATATCAGCGTTCCTAATTGAATTAATGAGATAATTTTCTTTCCTTATTATGGTCTTCTATTAACCTTTCTCTTTTCTCTGAGATTTATTATCTAATTTTTGCTTGCCAGTGGCTGGAATACATTTGCCATTTTCTCTTGAAAGTTCTGGGTACAGTAAGAAGAATATGGATTCTAATCACATTAATTCTTAAATAACTTTTGCTAACATTTTTCATTCATTTTTTACCTTCCAATCATTTTGGGATGGAAATGAATAACGTGTATCTGCTTAATCAAAATCAGGCCTAATCAATCACAGTTTTTTTGTGTGTGTGTATATATATATATCATGGCTCATTCTCTCTAATAGAGAAAAAATAAATTTGAGGTAGTAGCATATCAAGTAAATTAAGGTATGCTGTAGGGCCAGTAATTTTTACCATATAGTAAAATGATAATGAGATGCTATATTATTAAAAATATTTTTAATAAATACTTTGACAGTTTTGTAAAAATATTTTCCTGTTCAGCAGAAAATCTCCAAACTTGATCTTTATTTTCATGCATCTTGAGACACCTTAATTATTTCTGACTTCTGTCAGTATGTAACTGACTTTTCTGAGGTATCCAGAATATATGTTGTTGCAACATATACAACTGTGATATCACTAAATCCATATTGAGCCTTAAGGGGAAAATCCTAATCTTAAAGAACAAGGGAAAGAACTGTAGCTTATTCTATCTTTTGAGAAAAGGTAGAGCTTGTGTCAACCAGCTAAGAAATTTCAAACAAACAACAAAAAAAGTAATTTTGTGTAAAAAAGTTATAGAGCAGGCATGACAACATATTTAAATACTATATCTTTTTCATAACCATTAGGAGCTGATGTAGGGAGGTTGCTTGGAAAAGGTTTCATGTGTAAGGAATCAGTACACATTATTTGTTAGAAATGACAATTTTCTTCAAGACTGCTCCATCCAAAAACTGGAAAGTGGTGGTATTTAAATATCTGTGCAATAGATACCAGTGTTGCCAAACCAAAACTCATCAGCAGTGTCTGTAGGCGTTTATGATAGTGTGCTCCTCAGTTTTGTACAATAATTATTATAAAAATATTGCTATCATTAATTTGGGTTTTCTTCTACCACCAAGCAATAATGCTGAAACATTCAAGATATATAGAAGTAAAATAACTCACTCTGCTGCTGCCTGTAGCTTTACCAGTCAATGCTGTCTTTCAGGAGAAAATATAGTTGAAGATGATAAAATAAGCGTTTCCAGTATTTTCAGAGTTTATTCAAAGTATGAGAAATATATCCCAAAACAAAAACCATACAGAAAAATTATGCTCAAACATCTGGTATAGTCCCTTTTTCTTACCAACAGTGTTTTTCTCTCTCACAGTCTCCTGTTGCAGCTGTTCCACTTTGTTATAAATCCTCTATTTTCATGGGTACATCTATTTGAGACTTGTGGTTATGCACCTTCAGCGGGAATATCTTTTTTTTTTTGCTGTGATGTTTCCTAAAGACACCTTGTCAGAGCTACCTACTTCTTTTTACCCCTGTTTCTTCAGCCTTCACTGTAGTAGGCACAAGATAGAAACTCTTACCTTTCTTCATGAAATACAAGTAATCCTGTCATTTCCAATGCCCTTTTGGACACATGTTCCATGTTTCAGTTCCTTCCCTGAAACACCCATTTAAAAGCTGATCATTATCATTCCTGACAGGATCTCATAAGCGTCTTATACTGAGGTACTCAAACTTTATTTCTCCTGCAAAAATCTTCTAGGTGTGTCCTAGGATCACAATTGCTTTACAGTGTGACTTTAGATCAGTGATTCAGAGCCATCTCTCTGTTTCTGACTAATGAAAACTGAATTTAGCAACAGTATGAAAGAAATTTCTTGCAGACATGGGACACAGTGTGTGCTGAAGATCCTGACACAGCTGGACCATCCACCAGACACACCACCTAAGGGATACCCAGCATATCTGAGCCCCTACACATGATCCTTTGACAATCTCCCTGCAACCAGGTCCCTGTTCATAGTGCAGTAGTAGTGGTCACTATCTCCTGAGTAGACTTTGAGGATCTTCAGGAATCTTTCCCTTCTGTGAGCACAGTGAAAGCTTTTCCTTTCTCCTTCTCAGTTCTTTTTGTGCAGAGATTTATTTCTGTTCCACTCACTCTGATGTTTCATGCCTTCTGAAAAGAACATAGTCATTCACAAGGTCTTAACTATTCAAGGCCATAAATGCTTCATTTTAAACTGTTACCCTTAAAGTCTTTGAACTCCCTTCAGTCCAGCATTAATTTTCCTGGGTTACTTGCCTTGAGTTAATTAGTTCTCTGTGCTTACTGCCCACATCTTTGATTTGTTTTAGAGGTTTCCTTACTTGCTCAGAAAAGGATTTCTTCTTTCTGCATGTGAGTGAAATGTAAAAATGGTCTTCAGTATTCTGCAAGATTATTAATTCAGGAAGATGAAAATCATATTGTCATTCTCTATGGGGAAACCTATTATTATATCACCATTAAGTACTTATTAAATATACATTGTCCTTGTATAAATATATTATGTTAATAGTCTATTTATGATCTTATAATAGTTCAGGATAATTCCAAAACCAATACATGTAGAAAATTCAATTTTTTAGTTGATAACAAATTAATTTTCCTCTGTATCTTCAGTCCATCAGGTCACAGGTACAGAAAAAAAGATTGTGGACCATATGCAAAACTTTAGATCTTAAATATGTTTCATAAATACTGTCTGAAAATCATTAAATTTTTTAGAGGGACTTATACTGATACATCAGCATAGAGCAATCTGCAGTCAAATCTGGGTTAACAGCACTAAAGCCATGGAGTTACCTACAATTGAGCGTTCACCCTGCTATCTCAAAGGTGCAAACATTATCGAGCAGCTTTTGTTGTTTCTTTTGCCAAATTCCACACTGTTAAGAGAATCTGAGCTGCTTTTCATGCTTCTCCACACTTTTTTTTCCCAAAAAATTGCAGTATACAGACACTCTCACTCAAACACAGGTATTTGCGTGGAATAATGAGCTAGTTCCTGCCATTCTTCTGTGAAATACATCCAAAGGACTCACCTTCAAATCAGTCTCTGAAGTGAAAACCCTTGGAAAGAACTAGGGGTCTTGTGGAAGTCGTGAGAATTGGTTGGGGTTGTAATACTCCAGCTTGGTTTGCCAGGATACAGGAATGGAGAGATACATAAAAGCTTGAGGAAACACAACAACAATATGCAATTAATGTTTTACAAAGTGCATTTTGACAGAGTTGAAGAACAAAACATAAAAAAATGAAAACTGCAAACAAGTAGTCTTTTTAATAATATGTTTAAATAGTATTCAGGATCAACTTAAATTTACTCTTTCATTTTCAGCCAAATAAAACCATATGGTATAATTTGAGAAGACTTACATGGCGTTACAAATACTCTTTATTTTATAATTTTTGAGCCTTGTTCTCACTGTGGCTGCTGTATAGGTGAAGTACAAAATTCTTCATTGCCAAAATATTTTTTCAGTTTGAGGGATGGAACACAAAAGACCCATTTTAAATTTAAAATAATGTTCACAAAATTAAAACTATTGATAACAATTAGCTTTGAAATAGTAATTTTTCCATTGTTTTGATGATGTAACAGAGGAGCAACTTGAAGCCTGTGATAATTTTCTTAAAATTAAACAGGCTGGTAAAAAAATAGAGAAAGTTGAGAAGAAAATCACCCTAAAAAAGAAATACAATTAAATAAATTATATTTAAATTAAGAAAATTTTTATAGTCATTTTGAACAGCTTGATCAATTTGAATTAAAAAAAAATTAATGCATTATAAGAGATAATTAGAGGAAACACTCCGTTTATACTGAATTAAAGATAGACCTGCTGCTGTGCAGAAATAAAAAAAAGTATCCCCATTCCCTGAATGTACTCATGAGGGACTAGATTGAGTCCCTCATGAGTAAAAACCAGAGAAAAAAGACCTTCTCTGCAATCCAAACTGCTCCAATGAAAGTGAAAGCTTTCTTGTGAAAAGCTACTTGCGAAAACTGCAAGCCTGCCAAATTGGGCTGCAGGTACCTCTCTAATATAAACAGTTCATAAAGACTATCTTGCATGTTTTCTTCAGTTTCTTGAATGTTAGCTGTTGATGGTTTTTGGTAGACTGATCTCTTCTTTCTAGCTACAGATTTTAATGTAGGCTTTAAGTTCAGAGCAATAGAAAGGTTCTTATACAAATAGAATCCCCTGCTAGTCCTTTAAAATTTCCAAATCTAAATAGGACTCCATTCAGGTACATTTATTTTTCCTTGAAGACAAAATGACTGGGGATTGTTAACAGCTACAAACACTTTGGTGGGGTTTTTTTTTTGTTTGTTTGCTTTTTCTTTCCTTTTTT
>VWZN01007023.1:141291-179533 GCA_013396955.1 Regulus satrapa
CCCGCTGCTCCCAGGTAGGGTCCCCGGGGGTCCCCGGCTGCCGCGGGCAGAGCCTGCCCGTGTCGGGGGCTCTGCTGCTGCTCCGCAACTTGTCGCCCCGCGGGGCTGCCCCCCTCCGCCCCCTCGGCGGCCACCACCGCCGGTGCTTTGCCGAGCAGCTGTCAAACGTGCTGGGCGCTCGGCGGCGACGGGGGGCGGCTCGCCCGCGGTCCCCGCACCGAGCCCCGGCGAATGGCATGACTCTGCCTCCCGCCCGCCCCTCCGCCCCCCCCGGCTGCGGTGTGCCGTAGCGAGGCGAGGGGTGGTTAAACCCCCATCCTCCCATACATACGGTTTTTATTTTTTGTTCCTTTTCGTCTCGGGGCTTTCACATCACGGAACAGGAAAGCATCTGATGCGCCGGCTCACATGCCGCTTCTGATCATACGTTGCCTCCTTGCACAGAGCAGGATCGTTGGGAAAGATGGAGATACAATAAGTTGCTAGTACTGAAAAGTGGTGCGGAAATCCAGTGGTTTCCTTTCTCCAGTGAAGTGACATATTTTCCTCGGGTTAAGTTGAAAGCGCTGCTTGGCGGAGACTGACTGTGGCTGAGAGTGGGTTTGTGTTTTTCTTGCACCGTTAGGTTTTGCAAAGAGCAGCGATGAAGAGGAAGCTGGCACTCTCCGAGATGCAGTTGGTTCTTCTCGTTTTATTGGTGTGGCTCCCAACAAGGTGAGGGGGTATTTAGTTTTGTTGTTCGGTGCGAACGTGTATGTTACAATCTGCTAAGGGTAAGCTTGTCCGAGGGCTTATAAAAGTACAGTATGTAGTAACGTAATTAAAAAAAAAAAATCTTTCTTAGCTGTTTGAGTGCAGCATTACATAGTTTTGAGAGCAAATGCAGTAGAATGTAGTTTAGGGACCATAAAAGCCTGATCTCTTGTCCTTAAACGATTTGTGAATTGACGCTTTATTTCACCATTAAAATAACAAATTCTTTAAATGCCTTTTTGAATCTTAAAGATTTGAGTTACTGTGTCACTATGATTCTGTACCATACACAATGGAGAAATAGATTATTATGAAATCACACTACAAATTACTGTATTTAAAATAATGCTCATATATTTATTAATATGGACATGCCTTTTTTTTTCTTGATTTTTTTTTCTTTTTGGTCAAATATAATAGAATTCATAACGATGCTTAAGCTTTAAACCTCTAGGTGGAGATAGCATACAACTTCACAATCACATATAATAAAACAATAGCATCATTTATTAATCAGTTTTTCTTATGTTGCTTAAAGTTCTCGATTTCTGAAGTGACAGCATAAGAGACAGTAATTTTTTTTGCATTATACTTTTCTGTTGCACGGTTCCTAAACACATAATTAATTGTAGTTTGTAACTTTGATTTACTTGCTTTAGTTCTGGCTGCAGTAGGTCTGGTCCTAATGTGGCAATGATTGTATACTATATAATGCAAGTTTCCTATGATTTAACAAGTCTTCAGTATTTTTGTTTGTTTCCCAGGGAACAAAATATTTTCTGAAACTATGTTTTCTATTTCACTTTATGCCTAAAGTATATGGTGCAGTATTAGTTGAGTCACAGTGGGCCAGATCCTGCAAACCCTACTCAAGTGAGTAATCTTACTGACGTCAAAGAGACTTATATGCGTTATTAAAGACTTTATGCCTGAGTAAAGTTTGCAGGATTTGACCCTAATTTGGTATAATTGTATTGATCTATTTTTTTTTAGTGGAATCTTAAGTTCAAAAACTGTGGTATTTCAGAAAGAAGCTTAAAAATGGCAGAGACGTATTCTGGTAGTACATGAGTACAATGATACATTTTACAAATCAACAAGGAACCATCCAGTATTTGCAACTAAGAAAAAAACTGACACTTCATGAGTGGAATCACACATGACATTTCCATGGGTTGTTTTTAAGTTATCTAATTTGGGTCGATTCTATGGTTTATGTGATGAAAGACACAGACTGCAATGATTTACATTTAAATGCTTCTTTATGCTACTGAACTGGGGACCAACATACAGCCTTGTCTTTAATAATTTTATAGCTTGCTTTAGAGAAAATATCACCTGAACCTACTTTTGGTTTTGGAGGAGAAAAACATGCTTCCTATTATGGCATTCAGAATGCCTTCATTTCGAGATGATTAATACTCAAACATAAAGGGTTAAAAATTTAGGTAGCTGAAAATGGTGTAAACGATAACGTGTGTAGCATATGATGCTTTACTTCCTTGATACCAATATACTGGTTTTAAGTACATAAGACTCGTGGATTTCACATGCACAGTGCTGAAAATTGTTGGCACGGTAACATTTGCATGTGTAAGGCTTTCTGCGTGTCAGGGTTTCCCTGGCACAAACCCTTTTGGTCTGGGTGTGCAGGTTCCGGAGGACTGTGAAGCGCCATGGCTGGCTGGGCAGCAGCTTCATATTCCAGCCCCTAGCACGTTCCACAAAGATTTGATCCATAAAGGCTCTAATGTCTTTTTCTTTATTGGGGAAGTTTGAAACAATTGGTGATCTACAGATTCTTCTTGACACATCACTTAAAATTCCTTCTTTCCCTCCAGCCCTTACAAGGTTTCCTTCATCTGATGGAATATCAGATAGTGCTTTTAATGACAAAATAGCGATTTAGAAAGATGAAGGCTGTCCACAGCTATCCTGCAGCTTGCTAGTCAGCACTGGTGTTCCCTCCCACCAACTGCTGGCGTCAGAGGACTCCCTGAGCATGATCGCTGGAGTTTTCCCTCATGTTAGTTCTTCTGGTCATGTACATTACATGACCATTGGGTGGAGGCAAATCCACAGGATTTATCCAGAGATGGAGTATACCTAGGTGAGAACAGATAAGACAGAGCTGGAAGGAGATGGGTTTGTGCATGGATCCTGGGTTGTCGGTCCAGGAGTGACATGCCACCAAAGCCTGGGCAGCTCTTCTAGGGTTTTGCTCCACTAATGGTGTTAGGGGAGCTTGAAGTAGCACTCACAGTAATGCGATGATGCCTCCAAGTAGAGGCTACTGGAAAATGACTTCCTGGGTATTTTAATTAGTATACTGTTGACTCATGTGTCTGAACTTGTTATATATAAATTGTGTATTTGTGTACCGTTAAATACACCTTTCCTGTTGGAATGCAGCAAGTAAAGGCCAGCCTGAAAAGAAATGCATGTTGAGTGTATATTAAAACATACTTAGCACCTTCTAAAATGTAAAATATCCATTTAGATCAGTGCTGGCTGACTCCCTGGAAGACGAAGCTAAGAATAACATCACCATCTTTACAAGAATTCTAGACAGACTTCTGGATGGTTATGATAATCGCCTCAGACCTGGATTAGGAGGTAATAAAACCAATTAAAGATTGATTTTAAAAAATCAATTTTAATGTTCAGATTTTATGCAGTGATATTCTTCCTTCAGGGTTTTTTTTCTCCCTAACAACTGGTATGTATCTTGATAAATTATTTATAACTACATTCACCCAGATGAATCATTTGAAGTTTGAGGAAGATAACATCTATGAATGGAAAGAAGGCACTTTCACACATTTATCTTAAGTAAAAAGAAAAAAAAAATCTGGTGTTTTAACATAGTAAAACATAATGTGAACAGAAATAACATCTAAAGCTGTTATTCCAGTCAGGGAATTTTGGTTGAACAAGGGATGCAGGCTTGATTTCCTGCAATGCGATAGGTGTATGTTTTCAGAAATCTGCACAAGTATTTTGTGTGATGTGTATAAAATCCACATTTTAGATTCATTCCTTGGCCCAGTGAATACAGTGCAAATGTTCTGATTTTGACTTATTTGGAATTAGGGTGTCACTGGTAATATGCTTTTCTGAGCACCTTGCACTTATTTAGGCATTTAAAAAAAATACAGAAGAAGAGAATATTGGAGGGCAAAGGTCACTGCACTCTTTTGCCATGAGTGTCAGTTATTTTTCCAAAAGTCAGTTCACATTTTGATTTTAAAGCTGTATGCCACGTTATGTCAGTGTGTGTTACATAGGCAAGAAATTTAAAATTTTTTTATGGTGTTCAAAACATTACTGTTTACAGAAAAATCTCCATGGCATAGGGAGGGACTGAATATCTTAGTTTTGACAATATTTTATCTACTATTGTTGTTTTTCTGTATTTATACTATCTAATATTGACATGTATGATTCAAATATATACTTCTACTGCCATTATTATTATTTTTAACAGTTTTGGTAATTTTAATTTTCAACCTGGAGATTGTTTCAACTTGGTGAAAGTAGTTCTTGTTCAAATTTGTTGGGAGCCATTCCTGTTCCTGTTGATTTCAGGAAGATGGGGCCCAAAGCTAGAGACATGCTCCAACTTCCGGGAAAATTACAATGACAACTCTGATCAAATTAGGCATTATTTAAAGCTCAGAGTTTTTATCCAACACTATACCATCCTGACCTGTTGCTGTTCTGGTCCTGGAGAACTGTGGCTTGCATCTGACACAGCAGAAAATGGGAGCTGATGCTGACTAAAACAGCTTTCTCATTAAACATTAGTTTTAACCTAGGATGTTTTTCCATTTCCATTTCTGGCCTCTGTATGGCAGAGGCTTGTGTAATATTTTATATTCAAAGACTTTTTAATTTGGATGATACGTGGGACCTAGCAGTATAGCACTGTTGATGTGAGAATTTATGTAGTCATGTTTTACATGGAGTTTTGATTTCTTTGACAAATTCTCAAATTTAAAGAATTTAGGCATAGTATAAACATACAATGACTTGCAGAAACATTTAATATCACCAAGCTCATGTTAAATTTGCAGGGCTTTTAAAATCATGCATTTTATTAGAAAAATAATCAAAGTTTTCCCGCTTAAAAGGAATGAGCCATGTAATAAGAGCAGTCTGCTGTTCATTTGCATAGCAAGTATTTTTTTAAAATATTGAGATTATATTGTTGAGAGCATGAAATAAAGAAAAATGTAATGGATTTTTCTTTTATATTTTTCCTTGAATTTGCTGCAAAACCAACCTCCCTATTTTTCTTTATGAAGCCTCATAGATAATTAAAACATACTCCGAGAGCAAAAAAATTAAAGAATTAACATCTGTTTGATATTGGTATACATGGCAATCAACTCATGCAGAATATGTGTGAAATGAAACTGTGTCATGCATATTAAACCGTGGTGATTCATGACACATTAATCGTAATCTTGAGGAATACTTCAGCTGTGGATGGATGGATTCGTACCATTTAAAAGAATGCTTGCAAATGGCAATTGTATTAATTCATGATACAAAACATACCAAACAAGGCTTTTGTACATAGGGCTTAGTAATTATGTAGTTTCATATTTCAGAAATTTTCTAGCAGTTTATTCCTTTTTCTGAATTGACCTAGTAGTCTGAAAAGAGATGTGGAAATAATTAACCTTTTTTAAAAACAGTATGTGCCTAATAAGCCCTGGAAATTTCTAAAAGGGCCTTTGCAAGAGATTACTGCATTCTGACCATGTCACACACCATGAATTTAAGATACCTGCTCTCAGTTATGTTTCACTTTTGTTTATTGGAATCTGAAATAGCCAATTTAAAACCAGTAGAATGTTTACTCTGGCATAGCAGTTTGCATTATTATGCACGTCACTACTATGACTGGGATCACAATCTGGCCTAACGTGCTGCAACAGAAATAGTCCAGGATCTGAGATAAAATCCTCTAAAGTTGTCTGAAAGCAGGAGCTGTTCATCAGCCCACTTTCACTTGCTGTGAAAGACATTTTCAGAGATATCTTACAGCAAGAATTTATCTCATAAAAAATTGCTCCTTTGGTAATGAAATGTTTTGGATTAATACTGGCATTTTATCTAGTTATTGGCCAACAAAAGGAAAATATATAGACTTCTTGAAAGACTGTATATTAAATTCAGCTGAGTAATTTTCTGGTTGGGAGGTACTTCTTGGATTAAGGGATAGATTTGTAATTCATTTTACCAGGAGGCTTGGTGTGAGTATTAACAGTATGTAACTTGATGCTTTACTGAAGCACTTCAAAACTGAAAACTATTTTCTATAGACTGTTGAGGAAAGTTTAGCTTTTACAGGTGGTACACCTCTGTCAGATAAACAGGTTTTGGCTGTTGGCTATTGGCTGTCCTGGCTGCTGGGCTCCTTGAGTGATGTATCAACGCTATGAGGGTGAAACAATCTGCTGAATGGGTGTGGGCAGGGAGAAGATGACACTGCACCATCCCCTGAAGCCTGAGGCATCCCATATGACTTAGATGTATACCCCAGCCTACTGTATTGATATGGATAAGCATGAGTTCATTCAAGGGGAGATAATCTTTTCTCTGTACTCATTTTCTGCTAAGCACAGGATTGCAGCTGGAACACTCTTGACTGCACTTTCAGCTCTGAAATGAACTATATTACCCAAACATTCCATGCAATTTCTGTTTAGTCATCAAAATAAATTACAAGTTTGCCTTCAAAACAAATTTCCTGTATCATTAGCATTAATTTGTATGAAATATAGCCATGCAAATGGCAAGTCATACAGACCTTAATTTTTTATGACTTTTTATGACTAAGGTATTTTCTTATTATTATTTGTTGTAATGTTTGCAAGACACTTAGGGTAGCATTTTTTCATGAAGCCTTTACTTTTTATTAGCATGGAGAAAAGGAAATCCACCCATTAATGGGCACTAGAACTAAGAAAGGAAGCAAAATATCTGGAAGTGATGGAATATTTGGCTGCTCTCCTCTGCCCCGTGAACAGACATGATCATGCTGGATACTTCTGTATTCTGACTATCTTCGTAGATTATTCAGCCTTCTTTACTTTCTCACATCTGAAATTGCCCTTTCCAACAACTGTAGAACTTCTGTCTTTTCTACTTGCCTAATCTTAAAAAACATAATTGAATAGAAAGCTTAAATGTTGGAGGAAAAAACCCCAACCAACCAAACAAAATAAAACAAAAGGGAAGTTACAAGGACAATGGATAGGACTTAATAGCCTAAGGTTTCAAGTGCCATATTGACATTGAAATGATCTGTGGAAATGTCAGGATTCTTCTGCAAGCTGTGGTCAGTCTCACCAGCTTCAGTAATGGCATTCTTATTGTAGCCAAAGAGTTGAATGCTGGTTGTTAAACAAAAGAGGAAGATAAGACAGTAGGTAGGTGAAAATTAAACTCAGTGTGATTCCATTTTGAAGGAACCATCTCTGCTTTGAGGTGTTTTGATTGCTTTAAACAAGCATCTGCATTGCATTTCTCATACAGACAGACCAAATCCTCTTTTTTTCCCAATATTTTATAAATCAGTTTAATAGGAAAACTGAAGAGAATGGAGAAGAATTCTTGCTGCCTACTGCTATCAGAGAGATGGTCAGCAATGAGTACTTGCGGGTGTCATCTTCCATCTTTGGAGCACTGGATATTTCACTGCATAGAATCAGTGTAATGGTGTAGGATATCAAACTTGGTGATTAAAAGTTGTGTGATGTGCTCGCCAATATGAGCACAAGGGAAAACCATTTTTTTCACATATTACCTTTTTCTCCTGCCCAGATCAGGAGAGCTATAAGCATATATAGGTGTGTGTGTTTATCAAATAGTTGGAGTTGCCAGGACACATGGCCATGATCATGTGATAGTCTGGAATATGCTGAATTTAGGGCATTGCATTTACACATTGCTATGATTTGCTTTTTAGTGAGATTTAGAAGAGTATCATAAAGGAAGGTTCTTTGACTATTTTTTTCTGGAGAACACCACTAGAAAGATTTCACTACTAAAGGAAGGAAGTGCAGTTCCCCATCTCAGTTCTGGTAGCTTCCTTAGCCTTTCTTTGCTCCATGTTAATCTTTTGGAAATGGTAATATCTCTCTGTCAGTGCTAGAGCGGAGCAATTCAGAACGGAGCTTGCATCTTCTAAAAGCCCCCTATCTTTGAAGCTATGCTGGGACACGAAGGGGTAAACTACTGTATGCTCCTCTTTTGGGCATACCTGGAAGGGCCACATGGAATCTGGCCGTAATAGTGCTTTCAGAGGAGTCAGCGAGAAACTCAGATTAATTTATGTTAGAGCTGTGGATAATGTACATTGGCAAAAAGCATTCCTTGTAAAAAATGGAAAAGCAATAGAGAGGAGGATATGAGAATCTCATTAATAACTTATCCAGGGCATGCAGACAGTGCTAAAAATCCAAGAAAAGAACTAACTCAGTAGCTATAAGCATTCCAGGGAAGGATTCATTAGGAAAGTGGAAGGATAAAAATCCCACAGAACCCTCTTTGGTAACAAAGAGCAAACCAGAAAAATTGTCTAGTATAGGTTAGGGGCTCAGTAGCTAGACTGGGGTTTATTTGGTTATTTATTTATTTATTGATAACCTGTGATTAAATCAACAGTGAAGACATAAAATAAATGCTACAACTGTGCAGGGTAGTGCAATTGAGGAAAGTGTTGCACAATGTAAAGCAAAAAAATCCCAGAATCACAAAATAAGCTGAGTTTGAAGGGACCCACTAGGTCCCTTGAGTCCAGCTCCTGAACCTGCACAGCATCATCCCAAGGAGTCAAATGCTCTGCTTTACATGAGCTAACAGAAATGTAGGTACTTTACAGTGGTTATATATGCCTATAGAGGAGCTAGTCTGGGAGGCTCTCCCAGTTTACTGAACGTGTATATTTAGTACCTTTTTTTTTCTCTCCTGGCAAAGCATCGGCATTTGCTTCTAATGCTAGAATTACTGCTGACGACACCAAGGCTGAATTAGAGCTGTGTTTACTTTTGTCTCATCTGCAAGGAAGCCATGAAAGCAGATACTGCAGATTTCTGTGGAGCTCACTGATGCTCACTGTAAATCAGACTGACAGGGTGGTTACATTTTTCAACCAGATTTGATGGACAAAGACATCAAAACCATCACCTTTTCTCTTGTGATGCAGTTATTCTGGGTTATTTAGGAAATGGTGGAGGAGCAGTGGTCTTGCTGATATCCAAGGTATTCTACTGTTGACTGCTTTCCACTTTTATAATGTAAAATCTTCCATTTTTTTTCCATCTGAATTGTGCAGCTATTTCTCACTCAGGCTGACTAGTTTAAATAGCTGAGTACCAAAGAAATGCGGTATCATAGTTCCAAAGTTTTTATTACCCTTGTGTAATGATGTAATTTGCATAAAGCTGTCTGAATTGGAAATATAATTATTATTTAAATAATCTACTTCTATAACATTTTCAGAAATATTTAAGCACATTAGAAATTCATTGAGGATAACTTTGGGGATTTTTTTGTATTTCACGGATTTTTACTAGTGGATTTTAACCAAGCAGAAAGTGAATTTAAAGTGTAGTAATCAATGTGTGTGTTGCTTACAATGAAAAAATAAATTGTTAGTCAATCTGTAGAAATGAAGAGATTTTGTAATACAAAATTAATAGTGTTCTGGGTTACACTAAAAGGTGTACTTCCCTGACATTCTTTGTCAGGGACATCCTTTAATGTTTACTCCTGTGATGCATCCATGAAGTACTCAGTTTTGTACATTTTTTTTATAGGAGACACAGAGAAAATTATATTTCAAATATATTCTTAAATAAGATATACCAAAAAAAGAGTGCTAATTAAGAATGTTTGAAGGAAGCTGTAGAGATCTCTTATTCACTTATATAATCACCTAAAGATAATTGTGAAAATTTTGGTGAAGAGCTGTTAAACCAGTTTATAATAAAGCATTGATGGTCTTTGATATTTTGGGTTCAGATGCGTAGGATGCAGACAATATTTGGAATATACTGCCTTCACAGGGTGAAAAAATGGACCTTTAAGAATATGTTTGATCTAAGGAAAAATGGCAATTATATAATACTGTGATATCACCAGCATCACTATTGAGTGATGTTGATTTCTGCTTGTGTAACAACAGCCAATATCTAAGCAAGTAGTCATGCAGAACTTTAAAGACAATTAATTGGCAAGTTTTGACATTTTGTTTTCAATAAAAACTAAAAACTTGGGATTAAGTGGACATGGATAACTCCTTCAGTTTCTTTGTGTAGAAGTGGTTGGGGTTTTTGTAACCTCTGTTCTTGAGCTCTCTAATGACAAATATGCATTTAAATATATTTTCTGTATTTTAATCCTCATGAAGAAAAAAACTGCCATGAGACATTGATTCTGCATACCGCAACAAGCTCCTACTACATTCAAGGCCTGAATATGGCAAAACAGTGTAACAATACTGTCTTTCTTTATGAGACATGATCTAAAATGACAAAAAAAAAAAATAAATTATTTTCTTCCCCTCCTGAGTTTTGCTAGGCAAACTCATAACTACTAGGCCAATGCTGATGATTATCTGCAGTTGCAGAGATAATGGCTGCTCAGAGTTGGGGTGCAGTTTCCATCTTTATGGATAGAATATGACATGGACAACTTGATGAGTCTTCAGAGATTGCTCTGATTTGGACCTTTCAAAGGTTTTTTGAAACTCATTTGTTCAAAGATTCATTAGCTGACAGAAGACATTTAAATAATGGCTATGGCCTTCCATCTTACTTGAAATGGGTGAAAAAATAATAAGTTTATTATGTTAGATCTTGAAGATATAGCTGAAGGGAAAAGTCTGTGTAAATGAAAGGTTTAAACTGCTTCAGAAGTGCAGGATGCCTAGTGTTGTACAACTCTTGAGCCTATTATTCATAAAGACCCCACTGAAAAGTATAAGATTTTGGGTATACAGGTGTTTCCTTTACAAAAATGAAGAGGAAATATCCTTGTTTATGGTCTTTGCCACACTTTCCCTATGTCACCTTATGCTGAAGTCATGAAAAGGGTTAAATATGTGAAAAGACATTATTTTAAAGGACAGGCACTGTATTTCATTGAATCCTTCTCAGTTTACCTCAGCAGCTGAAAAGCTGCATAACATTGTGCATCCTAGAGATCAACACCTCCTCAGGAGGCACCCAGGAACCTCTAGTCACTCCCTTTCTGAAGTTCCCCGAGACACCTTCCAAAGTTCCTCCTGTTTTATTCTTCTGTTTTTAAATTGCCTTTTTTGTTTTTGAATACCTGTCTATTTTGTCCATTCTTATAAAAAATGCCAAACTGTCTTTTTTGAGCAAAATTTGATGAATTTATACTTCATCTAAGTATAGTGTTACCCAAGTCCAGGTGAGACCTGCCATGTAGATGCAGCTGTGTACTTCTTTTTTGTGTCTGGAAACGCAGCCTTGCCTTACCCTCATCCCAGGTACAGCTGCTGACATCACGCTGCCTGAAAGATTTCTAATCCAATGAAACTGGAAGGAGGAGGTTGAAATTATGTGAAGGCAGACTCCTAGGTAGGTAGAAAGGAAAGATCATCCTTAACCCACAGATTGCGTGGCCTTCCTTTTGTGCCAGCACAGTTCTCTGGTGTTGTTGACTGGTCTGAGACAGATCTGTTGCTTCTGGCAGTGCTCCTGAATGCATATTCTTGTTTCTGTGTTCTTGCAGTGCTACCATTTAATGACTGTCTTTAAGAATAACCTTTTCAATGCACAATCTAGTGCACCCAACTTCTAGAATTAATAGTGTGGAGAGAGAGAGAGAGGAAGAGAGAGGTATTTCAGAAAGGATATAGATATATCAGAAAGGATCATGCAGAAGGACACTGCATATTAAAACAGCACATGCTTTTATTCATTTATTTTACCCTATTTTAGTTTGGTTTTATTGTCAGTATTAGCAGCTACAATTAATATCTAACCGTAGCTTCAAAATACTCCAAATAACATAGATGAAGAAGAAAAAAAGGCCGGTTTTCAACAACCTAGCATTAGGCCAAGGAGAAAAACCACAGTGAGCAAGAAACATGGGAAACAGATGGAGGGCAGAACAAAGGAGATAATGAGTGAAAGAAGGAGATAAAATTGCCATACTAACCACTGACCACTTTTAAACAACTGGCAGATTTAAACAGCTGTAAGATAGTTTTTTCAAATATCCTTTGGAAACTTGAAAGTAGAATAGATAAGAAATTTTATCATTATAGTGTACGCATGCATTCAAATTTCTGATATTAGTGTTGCTCAACAATGAGTCATCTATCTCAAGAAACAGCTATAGAGGATGTGTTGCTATACTATTCATCAAACAGCTAAATTAAAGCATTGGCATAAGATTTTGAACTAATACTGTCAAAAGTCTAATAAATTTTAATTATAAGAATCAAAACACGTTAATATGCCAAGGTTAATATTTAAACACATTTTTATATCTGTTTTTTTCCATGTTAATGCTGTAATGAAATTAGTCACAAGCTAAAGGAAATTTTGTTTACCACTGCCACGCTATTAATAGTTTACTTTATCATGCAGAGTATTTCAGCACTAGTTTGCAGAAATTGCATATAAATCAAAAAAGTACGATATCTGCTAACCTTCCAGAAGTGGTTTTGCTATTTGGGAACCATTTATGTGATTACTGTGTAGCACATGGCTCCTGATTTACATTCCTTAATTCCTTGCCATATGTTGAGGGTTATTTAATAATTAGAGCATTTAACACTGTGAAAGAAATGTAAATCAATTCCCTTCTTACCTGGGATTATTGTACACATCAGAGGACATTAAACACTTCAGTGAAGTTGTGCAGCTGCAGAGATTGGATCTAGGCTGACCAAACTGCTTTCATTTTTAATGTATATACATACATATTTGGTCCTCCCCCTGCATTTTTTCTTGTTTTTGTTGAACCAGTAGAGATCACATGTCCTTGTCTGCAATTTGTTTGGAAAAATCTTGGTGCCCCATGTTCCATCTGCTTAATCTGTGGTTTTTACAGACTTTAAATTAAGTATTTTATAATCTTGTAGTGTTATGAGTAATAGTGTTGATTCAAGATATAATTCAGTGCTGTGGACCACTGACCTTCACATGCGGTTCAATAGAAATCAGTTCAAAACTGGTGTATGCTGTAAAATTTTATAGACTGCTTGCATTTATGATCTTGATGTGCAAGTAGTTTCCTGGAGTTACCTATCTTCATTTAGCACCTTTTTCTGTTTTAACTTTAAAAAAATATTGAATACTCTCCATCTCTTAAATACTGAGATGATATGAAAGCAATGTATCTTCTGACTGAATGGTTGCCCTGAAAATTGCTAGTTCTTCTTTGTTCATCTCAGTTGTTTGGTGCTGATTCTCTCATCCCAGAGCAGTAATTGTCTTCCAAGATATTTCTTCCTTTTTCTTTCTTGTATCCATTCTCAGTTCTAAGACAGTAGATTCCTCAGACCACTTCTGTCAGGAAACTGGGAGGTATTAGAGCTTATTATTACTTCCATTCTTTCAAGTGTGTAAACCTCTCAGCACAACACCAGAGAGCAGAAAAGGAATGGAACAGGTGAGAAAGTCTGTGTTTTTATTCACGAATTTAGAAATGAGTTGAAGGGAGAATTCCTACCCTTAATACACCAGCATGATGTTCTAAATATTTCATTCTGAGTGACAATTTAAAGGTGGAGAGAGAGTTGTATTGTGGTGTGTATAAATGAGAAAACCAAAGGCTTTAGTCTTGGATGCAATGCTGTGTTTATATAACCCCTCTTCCATCCTAGGGCATTCCATAGCATTTCACATACTTGTTTGTGTCAATAGTTTTAACTGAGCATCAAACGGTGAACTTATTTTTACCAGATCTTTAAATGTGAATTTGGGACTGCATTGTCTCATGGAGTATCTGAGAGGAAAAGGGAAGACACTTCCACTAGGGAAAATAAATGAATAAATAAATAAGTAAAGATGAGAAGGGAGAAATATAGATGCCTGTTGTTTGAGATAAGGAATTGGTCACATTTTTCTTTTTCTTTTTCAACTGCTGAGTGCTAAAAGCTGTCAGAGAAGTCTTTATGTTTTTACTAGACATTTTGTCTTAAGTGACCATTAAAAGGAAAAAAAAAAAAGAACAGATAATATGGTTTGCTACTGCGTGATATGCTATTTTTAAAACAATTGACTGTTTTCAGATATCTGTGGTAGATATTACCTGCATTTTCACAAAGCCATAGTTACTGCTTAGAAGAATATGCACTTAAATAAACTGGATTCTGATGAAACTCATATTAGGCACTGTTTCAAATAAAAAAACCCTTTAAAAAAATTTATGCCTGTAAAATTCCTAACCTGTTAATTTAATATTAAAAGCAGATTCCAGTCCCAAATATATAATCTTTCCACATATAGAAGCCTAGTAGATTCTCAGAGTTCCATAGACAGCCAGAGGCAAATTCTCTTCTCTCTAACAGGCAAAAATAAAAGACAATTTTGAGGCTGCTTAATCCAGGCTCTAGGAGTATCCTGGCAGTATGTTTTAGAGGAGATTCTGGGAAACGCTGTTATCTGCAAAGTAGCTTGCAGACATTCAAGTGACTCAGCTGTGGGACTTTCAAGTGTTACAGTACACTTCTTGTAGACACTGCACAGCCTTAGACTAAGGCCTTTTTTAGTATTAACTGGATAACAAGAATAACTGACAATTCAGTAACATGTTATAAAGGGCCTTAACATTTTCTTCATTGCTGTCCATGCCATTTTCTTTTCCTTATTTGGGAGATGCTTGTTTAAGAATTAAAATGATTCTGTGTTGGATCAAGCCATGAGATCGTTGTTTGTCAGGACTCCTGTTTAGCAGGAAGCTTATTACCCGTGACCATCCCTGGAGTTGTCCTGCCAAGCAAAAGATGTTAAGAATAAAAAATAAAAGAAAGCTTGGCAGCCAGTCTAATTTGTGCTGTGTCTTGAAACCATAACTCTACTTCTACCTTCCCTGCGTTTCAGCAACTGTGAGGCTCAGGAACATGTGAGGAAAGTATGGGTCTACATCTTCTTAATCATGCCAGGTATTTAGGGTGTTAACATGCACACAACCTCTGCCTGATTTTAGTAATTCCTTTGGTTAACTTTTTACAGAATATAGAGAAGTCTGGATAAACATTAATTTCCTGTACTTCCTAGTTATTTTACCTGTCTTGAAATAAGAGCTGCTGCCTGGGTGATAGAAGGATTAAAACACTGTCTAATTTTTTTTTTTTTTTTTTTGATAGTGTGTCACAGTCTTCTGAAATACTATTAGAGAATTTCATACAGTGTTACTTATTAAAAATATATTTGAGGATTGTGCTGCAAAAAAATGCATTAAAAGTGTCCACTAATACGCAGTTCTATTAAATAGAGGCACTACCTCTTTCTACCATTGGTTCCTGTCATGCTTGAATGCAAAGTACAAGGCTAGCAAAAGATAAAAGAGCTGCAGCTTCATTTTTAATGATTATACAATCCAGGGCTATAATACCCAGACACTAAGAACAGACATTAAAATTAATCTGTCTGGAAGGATCTTCATTTTCAATGCTTTCTTATGTCTGTTGATCTCTAGAGGACCTCCATCAGCCTTTGTGACTTTGGAACATGTGAGTTTCATACTTTGTTCTGATAGCAGCAAGCCTTGGGAAGATGCCAGCTTCTGGTGACATGAGTGCTTTCCACCGAACAAGCAGACAGCCCTTCCCAGAGTTTCATCACAGTTTCTGTCAGCTCCAGGATGGCAGCTTTTTTGCCATGGCTGACCACAGAGACAGACACAGTCCAAAAGCTTCTGCTGAAGCTGGAAATCACATGGGGAAGACTTTTTTTACTGACTTCAGTGGGCTCTGGCATGCTACCCAGATTCCTCGTTAAATAATTAACAAGGCTAATAAGCACTGTTACAGAGTCTGTTTTAGTTTAGAAAGAGTAGTGTGTAGCCAAAGAATGAAATGTTCTATGTATATCTATGTATTATCACAGTTTCTTGGCCATCCCACTGAGTTCTGTGGCCATTTTACAGGTGCTTGATGCAGAAGACTTAAGAAATTCTTCCAGGAAACAATGAAAATTTAGGTTTTATTTAATGTTTAGAATGTGGGAAGGTCCTGAAGGACAGCATCCTTTCATAACTTGTACTTTCACTGGCAAGTTGACATGTTACATATTTAATATCTCTATGAACCAAAGTGGCTTCTGAAATCTAACTTGGGTAAAATCTAGGATGAGTGATCTTGGTTAGAAGAGTAGCTGGGCCTATGTAAGTAATGAGCAAGCAAATAAGCTAGCAAAAAATTAAAGTTTTTAAAGATTCAGTACCCATTATACAATAACAACCCTTTTTGATAAACCCAGAATTGGCTGTGTTATGACTGCAAAGAGAAACTGGAAGCTGCTACTTTTAAAGAATGATGCTGCTGTTAGGGGTAGATGTGGCTTGAAATGCAAGAAGGACTGTCAGAGCGAGTTATCAAATGGAATGATTTATAAATGCTATGACTTGGAATAAAGCACAGAGATTAAACCTGAAATTAGCCTAGAAGGCTAGTGCAGCAGAATTTGCCAAGGTGTTCCATGACTCCAAGTGCTGAGGTCATAAAATTCAAACATTAAAAAAAAGAAAAAAGATAAAGACTTCTGAGTATAATTTTCGACAATCTGAAATAAATTTGTAAATTTTTCTGCCTTACCTGTGTGTTATGGTTTTCTTTCTAATAGCACAAACCTCTAAGCAGAGTAGACAGAAATACGGTCTCATGCGAATAATAACTTTGCCCTCCCTGCTTGTGTGATGGCAACGATTCAGGTCAGTTCAAATAATTACTGCCCTACTTTGATAAAGTCTGCTTCATTCCAGACTTCCAGACTTGTTTGAGTGCTCTTTTTGTCTTCCTCTGTCTCATTCTTTAGAGAGTGTTGGGGCGGTCTGGTTCATTTTAGCTATATTGTTCTCATCCTGTTGATCTAAACAATGCAGTAGTCATATTTATTACTCAGCCTGGTAATTGTAAACACTCCTCATCCTGATGGAAGCTGTAGTGTCTAAAGGGACAAGGTTTAGTGCTGATGTTTTATTTTTCATTTGTATGACATATGGTTTTGATTTACTGCCAGATATGTTGTGTGTTAGCAAAGTTCCTTTTACGCCCATTTCAGCAAGATTACATTTCCTCCAGCCAAACTAAACTATGTTTTCAACTTCATGTTTCTATTGAACATTTTGTGCTACTTTAAAAATTCCTTGCATTGTTAGTTTATTTTAGAGCTGAATGCTTTCTTTTTTTTTCTTCATGGGGTGCAAGAATGTAATGAAAAGAGAAGAAAGGGAGATTTGGTGGATTTCATGGTCATCTTATGGGAATAAATTTCAAATTGCCCATGTCCTTCCCAATGATTTAATTTACTTCTTTTCAACATTATGTCTCTCCCTTTTTAAATTGTACCATGGTCAACACTACTGTTCATAATTACCCAGTTTTTGCAAGTATTTATACAGCCAAAGCATCCATTTACATTAATACCTTTACAATGAACCTGTAAATGGGAAGAATACTCTGTTTAAATGATAGGGAAAAAATCCAAAAAGCTGTCTAGATAGTTAATTGCTTTCTTAATCACTTGGCAGTCAATACCTCTGAGATTGTCAAAATGTTGCTGGAGGTGACAAAAGTCTATGAAGTCCAACAGTAATGAGTGAGAGTATCTAAATATCTTATTTTCCCAGTGCAAAGAACCAATTAAGTTCTGCACTTTTGGGTTGTTTGAAATCTCTTTCATGTTGAAGTACTGACAGGATTAAGGCTAGGCACTGGTTGATCGATTGGCCCAATGTGATATGAGCTGTTCCAGTCAGTACAGTAGCCTCTTCATCAAAGGACAAAGTATATTCTAGTTTAAAAATCTTAGTTACTCCCTACCTGATTTGGAAAAGGAATCTGAATCCATGTTTCCCACTTTCCAATCCTTTTATGTAGAGATGGGGCTTTTGATCATTCTGAGAAAGTGGAGATGTTCTTCCACTGGAGATGTTTTACCTATTTATTTGTATAAAATAGCTACATATGTGTTACAACATGGACTGAGATCCCTTTTTTCAGGCTGGCCTTTAGAGGTATGCATGGTTTTTGGCCAGTTGGTCCCACAAGACTGAGGGCTTAGGTTTGTCAGTGCCCACATCTCCTGGACCCTCCCATACAGTGGAATTCCTTGCTTCCAATGGCTGGGCATCCTATGTGGAACACGGGTAAAGCTGGACATGCTGGCACAAATCAGAGGTGAGGGCATAACTGTCTACAAATCTGGTTTTTAAAGTCGATAAACTGAGCAGGAATCTGTCAAACCAAGTTATTAAAAATGCTGAAGAGGAGCATGTGGCTGAAGCCTTTCCTTACCAATACATGTGAAACAACCAAGTTTGGATGTGGAAACATTACCAGTCTCCTTTTCATCTGTTCACAGGGGTGTTCCCCTCTAGAGCTCATGTCATTCCTCCTTGCCTGAAAAGAGCCATTGAGAGAAGCTGATAGTTGGGTTTAATGGAAACTTCTAAAATAGAGAGCAGCTCTTGTCAAGTGCATGCTCTAATTTAAAGCAGAGACATGAACTCAGTTAACTTGTGTCTGTTTCCGGCTTGACCACAAAGGTGAATTTTCTAAGATACAGCATGCCTCAGTCTTTGGAAGGAATTTTTCTCCTTGTGTAAATAGATCTTGAGCAGAGACTTCAGTTTAAGTCTGCTGTGTCCCATGAGTACTTCTAGGCTATGGAATCAGTCTCTTGCTTGTTTTCTTGTTTTCTCTCTCAAAATCTTTCTGGCTCAGTAAATTTGTAATTATTTATAGCTTGAGGAACTCTTTGGGACTTGGTTTAAAGCCAGTTCTTTAGGCTGCTTGGCAGCATTGGGATATTTTTGCCTTAAGGTGGAAATATAAGCGACCAGGGAATTTTAGGTACCGACAGTGTTAGACAGCAATTTATGAATTAAGGGGATTCAGACAAATATAAGTGCAAAATTTAGTCATTATGATCTGGATCACAGAGACATTCAGATTAACTTTGATTGATTTAAGTGGAAACTTGGAGCTTAAATAACTGTGTGGAGCTTTTCCAATATACTTTAAGAGAGAATTGGGCACCAAAAGCAGTCTTTAGCTCTATCCTTGAGCAACTTTCTCAAATCTGTGGAGAAAGCATATAGTAAAGTTAAAACTAAACCTCAAATGTCACTTGTATCCAAGGTTCTTCATTCATAGAGCCCTTTGGAAATGTGTTTAAATTTGTCACCTGAAGTAATAAAGGTTTGCAAATTAAAGGTCTCTTAGGAGAGAGAGAAGAAAAAGTAGTAAATAAAGTGTGTAAATGATCTGCACACTTCTTTTTGACTGAGAGTTAAACCTCAAATTCGTAATATACACGTGAAAATTATGGTAGTGATATGTAAATGTTCTCTCAGCACAGAGGGAATTTTTTTCATTTGATATCTGGTAATGGTGCTAAGGCAGTTTGCTTAGACCAGTGTCTTCTACATACAGGACAAAGAGTAAGTACTGACTATGATAATAGATCACATTATTTGTGTTGCAGATGTGTCTACACAACATTCTGTGCACATTTTTTGGGGAACTTACACCTAAAAAAACCTGTTAGTTTAGCTAAAAAACATATCTGAGAATCTTTTCCCAAGTCATATTTTTTTGCTACATTAGAGAAGGGTGTTGACAGTTAAGCTAAATTCTTTTTTGCAGGTCAGTGTTTTTTTCTGGTGATCAAAAAGTCTCACTCATCTTTAAAGAAACAGTAATGTTTCACTGAATTATTGTATTAGAGAAAATTCTGTTATTTTGAAGCAGTTTTAATTATTTCAGAATAAAGAATACTACTTTGCCAAAATAAAATGGCTTATATTCAGCCCAAGTATTCTGTTAGTGTAAATGACATAATAGTATTTATGGTACTGCTTTACAGGACTGCTGAATTTCCTAAGTTCTGAATAGGCCTTTGGACAGCCCCAGTAGACTTTACATAGAGCTATCATTTTAATAAGTGATATAATGTCTGTTAATAGATATCACCTCTTTAGAGGTAAGTCAGTTGGGGTTTCTTAGCCTAATGACTTTCAATTCCTGTGTCTTCCTCCAGAAATTTTTCTCAGAATATATCCTTGTTCCAGTCAACACCATGAGAAATTAAGCATAGTGTCTGATTCTTATCATATGTCTTGATTAACACCGATGTGAATCAAGAGTGTAACTGCTAATATAATACTTAGAGGTATTACTAGCTCTTACTGGGAAGCTTACTTTACATATACTTCGTTAAAGACGGAGATTTGAAAGAGAATCATGACCCATATAAAGAAATTTTCTTGCCGGTAGTTCATGGGTAAAGTGGGGCCATTGGAAGTGAAATGCTAATGTCAAGAGGAGAAATGAATTTTTTTCTTCTCACAGATGACTTCAGTTTACAAATTGAAAGTGGTTTTATGTAGGGCACCTTTGGCTTTGAGACTGTTGTAATTTTATAGCAGATAATGGATGAAGGTGCTGAAGTTGGATACATAGAATTGTTGCATAAACCACCTAAACCAAAAATAAAGAACTGGGAGAACACGATTTTGAAATATCTGCGTTCCCACGATTTTGCTGCTTTTACAGCTCCGTGTTGCGTGGCCTCCTCTGACCCCCATTCCCTGCCAGCAAGTCAGTGTCTTGAACTGTCAACAGACACACTAAGGAGCTTGTCAGATAAGGGCAGCATGTTGAGTTGGAACAGGGTTTGATGGATTAAGACCCTAGCTGTTTCACCTGTGCAATTTCTGACTTGTATTATGAATGACATTTTCAAGGCCTTTGGGCAACACTGCCAAGCATGCCCCTGGATACCATATTACAATGTCAGAACAATTTCAATTCCAGTTAAATTATTTTTATAGAAAAATAAATAAATAAATAAACAAATTAACATTGGCGTTTCCACAAAAACTCTGAAATTCTCAGTTGTTTCCCATATCACTGTAACTTGACCTCCTTTTTTATTGTTGTTGTTGTTGACATAATTAAAGAGCAGTATTTTATTTTTGCCTTTTTTTTTTTTTAATACTTTAGCAGCCTTCCAGTTACAGCCTTGCAGTGTTCTCACAGGCACTATTAATTCTACATTTAAAATAATGTTTGTCTGAATTATTTTTGTATATATACTATAGATATATAGTATATATCTATACTTTAGAACTGCATGTATACTTTAAAAGTTCTGTCCCACCAAGAACACTTTTGATGGTTTTTGATTAACTCAAAGAGATTGTCACCTATTTTAGCTGCCCAAAACCTGTGTTTACAGCTTTATTGATTAAAAATTCAAATTAAAAAAGAAAAACTTTCTTCTTGTGAAAACAGCCTTGATACATTAGTCAATTATATAGCCAGTTTCATGCAAACAAACATCTGGAACCTTTCCGAAGATTTTGCAGTGATCACACTCCTTTCTTCTCTTATTTTAAACACTCATAGAATGAACCGTGCATGTTATGTCCCTACTCTCTGTGAATAAAAGGCTCTAGATTATTTTGTTGGGGGTGGGGGAATGAATAATATTCAGGTCATTCTCAAATATGAGGAATATTCTGAAAATTTTTTTCAATAAAGATAAAGCTTTCTCAGCATTCTCTAGGAAAGGGAGAGCTCTCAGGTATGCAGAATCCTGCATGTCTAGCTACCTCGCATCACTGACACTGGAACTCTGTGTACCCTGTCAGGGATGCAGGCAGCTGAGAAGGGACATAAGAAAGAACTCGAAAAAAATTTTGAAAACTGCTGTCAGACAGCAGACCAAAGGAACTCTTTGAAAATTTAAATGTCTCTGTGGAATCTTACCATTTTGACAAACTGGTAAATGCTCATGGGAAACCTTTTCATCTGACTTTTCTGATTGCCTCCGTTACTCTGCCTGGATTGGTTTAGACTCCAGCCACTGCAAATGCTCTGCCAAGCAGCCTGCTTCAGCTGAGCCAGCTCTTCTACTGAGGAACAAGTCAGCAGGATTTCAGACCATCAGAAAGGCTGTCCCAGCAGCAGGAGAGTCGGCATAAAGGAATTGGGGATGCCACTGATATCAACTCTAGCTGACCTCTGAACCACTTTCCTAATTTTTTTACAAGTCAGTGACGCTGATATTTTCCAGTGTGGTTACTTAGTGTTGGACAGCTGTAACCAGACTTGACAAGCACCTGTACTTCCCATTACTTGCACATAATTTAATCCTTCTGCCTCAGCTTCCCAAGTATGGGAAATTGAGGATAATAAAATTATTATATTCATAGAGGAGTTGTTACAATTAATGTTTTTTAAATCTTAGATGTAATTAAAGAACACAGCAAACATTCCAGCTAAGGACAGATAAGGATGTATAAATCTTCTGCTATTTTGTATATGTATTGCTTTTTCTTGTTTTCTGCTTTTTGTTTTTTCCAGTAATCTTAGTTTTGATAGTAATGATAGTTTTTCCAGACAGTTCAAGTAAGGAAAGGGAGTCAGAAGAAACCAGTGCTTGAGAACCATGTGCAATATGATCTTAATAATTACTGGGTTTTTTTTTAGTTCCATGGAATGTGCTTCTCTTTCTTCATCATTAGCTTTCTTTATTTTGTCAGTTTTCTTTTGGCTTCCTTTAGTCTGATCTAAGTCAGATAGGTCTTCTTTTTTAACATTTATGACCAAAAACAAATTTGAAATGGTGCTGTAATACCCTTTGCAGAATTTTAGAGTACTTAATGTGAGGCTGGCAGCTATGTGATACATTCTTTGCCTGAGATTTTTTCCCCTAAAATAAGCATTTTAAATAGAAATTATATTCTTACCTTTTGCTATTCCCATTTCTTTGTATAACCTTCAAAAGCAGTGATTCAGAACAACTTAAGAGCCCACAAGTATAAATGAATCTGCTGCCGTTCCTCCCAACAGAGGGTTCTTTAAAATCGAGACTGTTTTTCAATATGGGTTTCCATTGATTTAAGCACTTTTGAAAATCAGGCCTTTTAGTTATGTGCTTGCATGTCACTTGAGGAAACAGATTTTATAATCCTAGTAGAAAAATCTTGTCCTTAACTTCAAAAAACCAAGCTAGATTTGTATGCAAACACATGTTGCATTGGATATCTTTTAGCTGAATATATTCCTTCGCTTTTGCACAAGAACTGATGATCCAGAACTGTTTGAATCTCTGGTGGGCTAAGTATGATGACTTGTGCTGTTCTTGACAGATTATGAGTTATAAAAAGCTTGTAACTGTGACGCCAGCTGGATGAATTTTGATTAGAGAGTCCATTTGAAACTGTGCTTTCTGCTTCTGAATTGTTTTTTTGACAAGCATAAACTCCTTCAAAGCAATAGCTACAATATTTGTTGTAAAAGAAGGAGGATGTATTCTTTCTTTTTGTAGATATTGATTCTGGATTCTCAAGTTTAAATTTTTAATTCAGAGGATCTTTATTGTAATATTGTGCAAAGTAATGTGGAAGAAACAAACGTAATACTCAGGTTGCGAACACAAATGGATAGTAACGAGTAATTCAAGATTTATTATGTTTCAGCTTCTTTTGTTTTTAAGGAATTGTTTTCTTGATGTTAGGGTATGAATAGAAAGTTCTTATCTATACAGAATTTGGAAAATAGGAGGCAAAAAAAAAAAAAAAATCTGCCATTTCTTCCTTAGTGTACTTTTTCTTAACACAAACCATCAGGGAGAATCTAGAGACTGTTCTAATACCATAAGTTGTGGTCAGTATATTTGCTCTCTTCTCTGTCTTCTCTGTTCATTTCTAATGGAAGAGTAGAGCCAGCAGAGTTTAGAAATTGTATAACAGAATATGGGAATTTTTTCAAATTAAAACTTGGTATGCAAGGCAAGCTTGAAGATTCCATGTACTGTATTTTGTGCAAATATTAAAATAATTTATCTGTGTCAAATAATAAATCAGATAATCAAATAACTGATCAATTTTGGTCAACTGATCAAACAACTGATAGCAATACAGTGAGTTTACAAGAGTTTCCAAGCATTTGGGGAGTGGGGAGTGTGGAGGTAAAGATTTGCCAAGTGACTGTTTCCTATATTAGGGTTCCTTCGAGTTCTACAAGTATATCAGAAATTAACCTTGATACTCTGCTGTGGAGGTACTTGATTGTCAGTCATATTTTTGTAACACCAGTGCTTTTCATGGAATTATAATTAATATTTTGTATAGTCATCACAGTACTGGCCAAATTTCACAATTAATCCCTGCAGCACCATTTTACCTCCTGAAGAGTAGCTCTTTTGTCACTCTCTCATTTCATTCCAGTCTGTGCCAGGTAACCATTTGGCGATAATAATCCTTTTTTTCCTGGAGAGTCTCCCACAGGCAGCATGAAGTCTCTAGTCCTCTAAAACGTTTTTGTGGCTTCTATAGGATACTTCAGCCAGACCTGTACTTTATCCTTGTTGAATACCAAGAACAGTGCAGACTCAGAACCTTTTCTGTCCACTGATTTAAAATTTTTTTGGAGTAGAAATCAACTCAGTTTGTGTAAGGATGCTTTGTAAGGAATTCCAGAAGTTTCTCCCATGCAAATAAACACATCTCAGGACATGCAGAGGAATTGTAGGAGTCAGTCTTTATTTATTTGCTTAAAAAACAGACGTGATCCTGGAAAAAAAAGATTTTTTTTGGTAGGAAGGGCTTTATGAAGTCTTGTATCCTAGTGTTTGGCTGAAGAAGGAAGTTTCCTTATAGATGAGAACAGATGAATAGTCCTCACCCATGCTCCAGAAGTTACCTGAAATCCCTGTATCTTTGCAGCTACTTCCCTTTAAAAATGCACTGCTCCCCATGCAGCTGGTTATGGATCAGTCCTGGCCTTTTCCTGGTGGCTGGGTGGAGACTGCTGTCAGAGTGATTACCATTGGTTTCTCTCAGTAAAGCACAGGGGTTCTGCTGTTGGCCTCAATATAATTAGAAGTACAATTTTCTTATACAATGTATTTGTTAAAAGGTGGCTTTTAGGAAAACAGAAACTATTAACTAACTGTATTTTATTGTGATTAAATATGGAAATATATGATAATATAACAGCTGGATTACTTATACAACAGGAATTGTTATTTTTGGGAATGGGAAATTCTGAGATGAGTCAAATTGCACCTAGTTATATTCAAATTTATCTTTTCCAATCAGCAGCTGGCTTCAAGGCAGAGAGTTCCTTGTGTTGACTGTCTAGAATGCAGACTGTAGTTGGCAACTGCTGTAAGAAATTTCCTGTGCGTAGTACCCCTCTTAGTGAATATCATTCTATTTTGAGCCTAATTGAAAACCAAAGATAGAAAACGAAGCAATTATTTTTCCCTGCAGTACGATATCTAATTTTCTGATTTCATGGCTGTCTGACTGCAATGATTAGGAAGGACATTTTCTGTGTTCACAGTACCACAGCAATGTATCAGGAGCATTGCGTATCAAGGAGAGGAACTGTTATGTTAAAATATGTGCCACTTAAAACCACACCAAATTAAAAAGTAGGATGCTGTTACATTACATTTGGTGCAGTCAATAATTGCCTTTTCTTGTCTTTTCCTTTGAAAAAAGCTATTAAGAATGTAGTAAACAGACTTCTACTAAATAGGCTTTAATAGGAGAGATCTGCAACAACAGAGGTTACACCTCTGCAACAAAGGCATATTATGTTTAAAAGTGTCCTTTCATATTACGTCCAAGGTGCTACGGTTGTTTTTTGCTGGTAGAGAAATGGGATATATATGTGTAGTTGCTGATCATTGTATAGTTGAACAAAATGAAAAAAATTACTTTGTGGGACAAGCACTTGTTTCTTAACCTGTGTGTTAAGTGGGAGAGAAACCTCCAATATTTACTATAGGATACTGGTGAGGGGTAGTAAATAAGGAGAGAAACTTGTTCAAAATGTCCCGTAATCTTGCAAAGAGAGTTAGAAAAAATACTAGCAATTTAAAATGTTTGCTTGTTTGTTTTCTTTTTTTTCTTTTTATATCAGATAGTATTACTGAAGTCTTCACTAACATCTATGTGACCAGTTTTGGACCTGTGTCAGATACTGATATGGTGAGTTCCTGAATCTTTTGCATATATGGGTAAATTGTGTAAGATGTATATAAATTTCCTTTAAACTTGTATTCTTCTTTTACTTCCTGTGGATGAAATTGAAACAATTTCACTGAAATCAGAAATTGTCAAACCTCCTGTAGTTTGAAATTTGTCATTTGGTTTATAGATTTTATATGATAAATGTGCGTGTATTAGCTGTTTAGACTAGTAAACTTTCTGATTGTCCAACTGATCGTACTTCGTTAACGTTCTGGAGCAATCTTGATATGGATGAACTGGATTCCTCTTGGGTGAAAACCTGGAGTGAAAGGAGTATTTTCCATATTGTTGATAGACTGAGGGACCTGATGGGAGTTGAATGAAAATTAAACCTCTTGAAAGACATAGTTTGGAAGCTGGGTCATCAACATGATTGTGGTGCTTTACAGATCTGTCCTTGATAATTTGCATTGTTTGCTAAGCTTTTAAGGAAGTCAGTGACATTGAAAAAGAAAGAAACTTTCCAAATATTGCTCTGGATTATAGGGAATTGTTTGTAGGCTTACTGCAAATAATACAGAGATTAGGGAGAATTTCTCACACTGGGTAGAAAGACCTAATGGATATATCTTCTCTGAAAGGGAAGGGAAGGACAATCTCAAAGTTACTTTAGCTACCTGTCATGCTACTGTCTACTTGCCTGGTTTAGGGGAATGTGGTTTAAATGACTCTGGGAAATGTGTAGGAGAGAACAAAATTCTCAGCAGATTCAACAACTAACTTTTACTTGCAAAATTTAGAACATTAAGATAGAATAAGGTAATTGACTAATTTTAGAACAACATCCAGGCAAAGTAAGTACTTACAAACTTAAATTTAGCAAACTTAAAGATAGCCCACCTTAACAAATCCAGACACAACGTACTTACTAAGACGCTGACAGGAATTTTTTAGTCTGGTTTGCAGTGTATTTTGAGAAGAAAGGGAGAAAGAAAAAGAAGGGATCAGAGTAGAATGATATCACCATCTGTGGATTTAGTAACAAGACCTGATTGTTGCAATTTTGGTGTTCTTTGGTCCAAGTGGTATGGTGATCCATCAGGGATGGGGGAAACCTAGAAAACACAGATTCCAGTGGGTTTATATATATGCCTAATTTCAGGTGGAATGCCCAGGCACCTTTCCTGGGATGGGGAGTTTTATGCTGTCTTTTGCAGCATTGTGGATCTGTTGCAACACTTTGAATCCTGTGTAGTCCTCTGGTGGAAGGCTCCAAAAATGAGTCTGGGGGCATTTTGAGACTCTTTGATGGTTTATGACACCTAAGACATGACAGCTGCCTCTCAGTCAGGGCAGTTAAGGCTGTTTTGCCCCTTCAGAAGGGAGGAGCATCTTCAGGCCTGTGTGTGAATGTCCCAGTGTGTCCCCCAGGTGGGGGGGGATTTTACAGCTGAGCCACTCATGTAAGGAAGGACGTCAGCATGATAAAAAGTATTAATCCACCTCACAGGATCTGCTTCTTTTTGGTCTCTTCCCTTACCTGTCTCAAACCCCGGCTTCTTGCGAAACAAAGGTTGCTTTGTCATGGTCATCCCTTGGTGCTCACACCCTCTGCACCTGGGCTGTTACTGTGCTCATCCTCAGCAAAGCACCTGCTGCTTTTGCAAATTGCTGATTGTTTGAGTCATCAGGCATTAACATCTCAGTCTCTCACACTACCCTTGCCAATCCCACAAGACATTGTTTTTGAAGTGTTTTGAGCATCCACTATTATGTATGAGACATATAAAATACTACCTAGGTGTATCTGTAGATATTAAAAACTAACATTTTTAAAATCAGACATTTCTTTTTCTGTGAAAATATCCAGGTTATGCATAATAAAAAACAGGGAAAATTATGATGTTATGAACAAGTTTATGAAGCTAAATTTTTCATGATACATTTGGCATTTTAAAAGTTATTTGCTTACTGACTACCAGGTAATCATAGCTTTGGACAATATATTCTGGGGTTTTTTTTTGGGGTTTTTTTTGGTTTTTTTTTGATTTTTAATGGGGGATAGTTTCAATTTCCAAGCTCTGTTTTGATAGTTATGAATACAGTAGTAAGGCTTCACATGAAAGGCCATTTCATAGGAGAAATAGACTTCTGTTTTTATTACTGAACATTTTATTACTGATTCTCTTGAGAGAATCTAATGATTTTAGGTTTATGAAATTGCACTTATTTTGTTAATAATTTTGTAAAAAAGGTATCCACAGCTATGTATAAAGATGATATGAACATCTTCACCTTGTTGGTCTAGTATCTCATGACTTTAGTGTGGTAAAGTCTTGCAATTATGGTGGTATGTAACAGGGAGATGATATTAATCCACTTTTAAAGATGAACACCAAGGAACAAGGAGATTTATCCAAGGCTGTGCAAGTCATCTGTCCTGAAATGGAAATGTAATGAAAAGCTCCCTGAGCTTATTCCCTCACTCCCAACATTTATCAGTGGATAAATGTATGGAGAACTCTGGGTGTCTATTTGCAAAGACATAGACAGTGCAGTGAGGGGTCAGGTCCTCTGATGGTTCAGCTCTTACAGGTCTGTGCAGAGGTGTTAATCAAAGCAGGGTGCAGTGCATCAGAACGACAGCTGTTACTCTAATGGGTAGGTTTATTTGCAGATAAGTGGATAGATAAGTAAGAGCAGTTTAGTTCTTATTACTACAAGCTTCAGGGTTAATTTAGCTTGTTCTGCTGATAATTATAAAATAATTTTGAAACGTATGAGCAGTCAATTAGAAAATTCCAACATGTGAGTTTTGAAATAATAGCTTCCGAACCATCACGTATTCTGTCGAACATGAAGGTGACATTAGAGTTTTTCCCATCAGTACTTTTTCATTTAGGAGCTGCATGACTGAATCAATAATGTAAATTGTTATACAAGGGATTCATTGAAATTTTCTTGTGTAAATGTTGGAAACTCTGGGATACTATAATTTTTACAATTTCTTCCTTGAAAGGCTTCATTGGAAGAATAAGTTTGACTCTTGCTCAACCCTCAGCCCAGAGGAACCCTCTGGACCCATGTCCTCCAGGATTTTCAGAGGGTCCTAAACTCAGATTTTTTCAGGAAGGTTGGGTCCCAGCCCCTGAAGTCCTCTGTGTCACAATGTTGAGGATGAGGCCCTCAGCTACACAAGTTATTTTGGCTGAACCCTGTTGTTGCCCAAAACTCTCATGATTATTGCTCTCCCTAGTATTCCTTCCACTGGAGTTTCTTATATTAATAAAATCATCTGGTGTGTGATGATCTACTTTCATTTGCGTGATCTGTTTTCCAGTTGTTTTTTTTTTTCCTCTTTGGTGAGTATATTGGGAAGACTAGTGGTGCTTAGAAGAAGAGGGTTGCTTTTGAAAACAGGAGGGGGACACACTGACATGGGAGATGTTCACTATTCATTTAGAATATGGAAGAAGGAAGTGGCACACAGGCAGTGATGGGTGGGTGGGAGCTAAGGACGCAGTTCTCACAAAGTGTTGATTCACAAAATCGATAAAATGTAATTAGAACCTTTGTTGAATTGCTGTGAATTTGTGAGGTTTCTGTTTTCCTCACTAGCAGTTCCCCTTGATGGGAGTACTGAATGGTATAAGATCTATGACTTGGCACGATTGCTAGAATGGGGGTTTTTATTGACATTCGCTGTGTATTTCCAGTATCACAACTTTGCAAAAAAAAAAAAAAAAGTCCAGGGGAATTTGATCTTTGGCTGTTTTTAACCTAGCTGAAGTTGCCATTGATAAATTCAGAAAGTAGAAGCTGAGGTTGAGATTTTTCTCCAAATGTGTTAAGACTCAAAATCTTTTGGTCCTTTTGGATTAACATGTTGACTAAGTTCAAACGATGCAACTCTCTCTTCTGACCAAAATAGTGAGCTACCAAATCTATTCACTCTTGGCCAGTAGTTTGTTGCAAACTGTGCATCAAATGAACAAAAATATTTGGGTATCTATATAATTTGTGTCAAAGAACAGCTATTGTATGTCAACTACTCTATTTAATGTCAAATATGCAGTGCCAATATATGAGGATTTTCAACTTCCTTTTGCAAACTAGTGAGAATCAAGGAAGGCGAAGCAAAACAAAGGTTTAAACAGATTTTTTTTTCGCTCTTCTTTCTTTTTGAGCTATTACGTCTTAAAAATGTTCAAGTTCAGTATTGTGATGCTATGCCTTATAGGCTTCCAACCCAATCAGTGATAAAAATCTATTTTGACATTAGCCTGAGAGAAGAAAAGTTGCATTATTTAGAAAAACAAACAAATGAAAAATTGGACAGAACAACTGAAAAACAAAGCATCTCTTAATTTTCTGGAGAGTTTTAAGACTAGGTTATTATTACAGAGGCTAATTAAAGCATTTATCGTGAAATCAAAATGTTTAATATTTGAAAATTCATATCTAAATGATGAATTTGGTTGGATTTTAATTTGTAGGGTAAAAAGGATTGAACATTGTGTGATTATTATTCTATTTGTAAAAAAATATTTGAAATCTAATAGACTGTATGATCATTATAAATCTACATGGTACTAACTTGAATTTCATCACTGAAAGCAATGTATTTTTACTTCTTTTTCTCAGGCTGTTTTTCAGATTTCCATATGTCAGTTTGTATTTCAGATTTTTTGGTTTTTTTTCCTCTGCAACCTATTTTAGCTCTATTTCAGAGTCTAATTATTAGCCAGAATTCCTTAAGAGAAGCTTTACAGAGCTAATATGATATGTAAGTCTGGACGGACTTAGGGAATGCATCAAGATTTTTTTTTTCAAAAAGATTTTTGAAAGTACTGTGATTATTTTATGTAGTTATTATTTGAACTCAGTAAGAGAAGACTAAAGAGTAAAAGAAATTATAAATACACTTGGAATTTTTGTGTTTTGGGGAGCACTGAGGAACATCTAGATTGTGAGATTGTGTTTTTATAATTGATATGTTTCTGAAAAGTCAATAAACTAGTTGCTTTATGCCTTTCTATTATTGACTCGGGTGATCGCCTTTGCAAGTTAAATCTGTACACTGAAATTTTTATGAGAATATCTCACATGATCTCTTTCAGAGTTTCTGTCCTTTTATTCTGTTGGGAAGGCTTTTTCCACTCTACAGCATCCTGCCAAGTGGATCAATATTGGAGATGGATTTGTCAAAGGCTGTGTCCAAGCTTGTCACTGCCGTTAGCTCTCTCTGTACCTTGGTTTGGATTCCTGTTCCTGGCACCAGGCATCCACTGTGTTTCAGGGTTGATCTTTCTCCATGTCTGAATAAAAAGGGGATAATGACAAGTGTTCTTATTTTCAGTGACAGCAGTGGGAAAAATGTCCTGTAGTCTCTTTTCTAAGTAACCCCTATTCGTATCTTTTACAGAACTTTCTTGTCCCTCCTTGGTGCTTCTTTTAGACTCAGAGTTCACTTTACATCAGGTATATGGAAAATAAGAGAGAGAAAATTATTCAGAGAAGGTTCTTTTCATAAATGAGTATGAATAGAAAGACATTCCTTTCCCTAGACACTATCATTCAAACTGGTTAAACACATTATCCATTTTTTTTTTAATACTTCATGTTTAGATTTAATGCTTAGACAAAAATGACTGAAGTTGACAGACTAGGCAGAAATAAAAGCCTTGAAATGAGTTCTTCAAATAGAGAAAAATTGTACTGCCATTCCCTAGTAATATTCCACATATTCTTGATAGTATTAAAGGTCATATGTATCTGGCAGACATTACTTATGTATTCAAAAACGAATACATGTTCCTTTGAAATGCAGGGATGGGATTGTGTTTCAATTTGTAACAGGATTGTTAGGGTTTTGATAAAAAAATAACCATCAGTACAGTTTCAAACCACAATCCTCCATCATCAGAATATTTTCAAGGGTTGTATTCATTAGTTTGTAAGATCCATAATCTGAAAGACCTGAAGGGAATTTTTGGCTTTGTGCTGTTACCTTCTATGTTCTGTGTTGTGTACACATCAGGAGGTAGAGTTTGGAGAAGAGGAAATGGACTGTGTTTATTTATCTGTGCAGGGAGGTTTGATGTTGATACACAAGTGCTTGTACAGAGCCTGAGTGGTCAGTGCTTATGGTTGGAGCCCTGAGGAGGTTTGGAGGAGTGGTGGAAATGGAGATGGGCTGTTTGTCCAATCTGGTAGGTGGGCCTAGGTAAAGCCAAGCAGTACAGTGATGGAGCAGCTCATGCAGACTGCTGTAGCAGTCCTTCTGTGTGCCATCTGCACCCTGCATAGATCTGCCCACAGAGACAACCAACAAGACAACCAACGAATGATGTGATCCTCCTACTGTAAAGCTAATTTCAGCACTCACTGGAAATGTCTAGAGTGCAAGTTTAATAAATTGAATTGCAGAAGTTGCATCACAAACTTACACTCGTCACACCAACAAATATCAGGTTATGGTAAGTGTGCATATACTGGGCAAATTATTTTTCTTTGACTAATTACTAATTAATTGAGTCTTCTGTATAAACTCCTTCTGTGTTTTCTTGAAAGTGACTCTGATGCTTAGAGGCATACCAATCATGTTAGTATCCTTCAGCACAAGTTACATACTAATGTTGTTAATGTTTTTAAACAAATCCAAAAGAAAGATTATGCATTTCCTTAAGGCAGATATGAAAACAAGAATACATGTTTTAAGAAGTAAAATGAAGCAATTATACAGATGTAAAAATAAATATTAATATGCTGTTCCTATATTAGCAAGGTGAGATTTAGGTCCATGAATCTGAACTATCTCATCTGTGTATCAACCACACTATTTATAACTGTTTTAAGGACTCTGTGAAAAACTATATGTGCCATTTCCTCTTTGCTTGCTTTTAATGTTTTCTCTTTGCCTTTTAGAAGTTTTATGTTTTACAGTATTTTAAATTTGTTTTTGTGGTTATATATATGTGTCCATTAATGGCTTTAAGAGTGATAAAGAAAAAGGCAACTATACTTCAGATAAATGATGAAGAAAAATCTTTACAAGTAGGGAATGAGTCAACTCTGGCTTGAACTATTCATTAAACAAAATGCTGTGTTCCCGAAGGTAATTAATAAAATGTTCTGTCTGCTTCAGGACAATACTGCTTGCTAATGGACACTTACCATTTTTGAGATATTTGGAACATTTCCATCTTTACTCCAGATGCTAAAACTGCCCAAATCTGCCAACCATTATTGGAAAGGATGAGAGGACATTTTTTATTGTTTGAACTTTTCCCATACAAATCTGGCCTTAGCAAAAAAAAAAAAAAAAGAAAAAGAAAAAAAAAGAAAAGAAAAAAAGAAGACTGCCATGTAGTGGGGTTTGCTCATAGGCAGGTCAGTTAAAGCTTCTGCCAGAGATACTAACATCTTTTTTTTTTATGGTCCATAGTGTTATGCACAACAATTGCATATTGAAAGAGGAATGAAATTTCCTCACCATTTTACTGACTATGGAAGTGGCAGAGGATAAAGTGTTTCTCAAAACTTTAGCAAGAATCTCTCATCACCTAAAATTATAATACATATTTGAAAGGTTATGTTTAATCATACTGTGTTAGAGTCTGTCTGTATATACATTTACGACACAACACAGCAGGAAGCACTTACTTATCTAGAAATTATCACTGGAGTTCTCTGAAGACCTGAAAGTATGCTCTTGTGATTTTGTGGAGATACTGCGCTATATACTGGAGAGTGGCTAGGTCATGTCCAGAGAGACCTGTTTTTTTCACAGGAGAATATCTGCAGAATGAATGAAACTATTATCAATTATTAATCTGAATATTTTTTTTCTAGTCCAGATTTGCCTTTGTCACAGAACATTAATCTTGACTGAAAAGTAACCATTACACAGCATTTATCACAAAGTGGTATATATCAAATTTATTGAACAGGAAAAAGTCTCAAAATCTTTATGTAGCCTCTTATTGTAACTATCTTTTTGTCATACTGGTTATATTCAAAGTAGTTCATTACCTTCCAATTTTTTTTATTTTTAAAAATATGATAACATCGTATAATATTTATGATCATAAGTAGAATAGGTTTGGAACAGAAGGGGACATGGGGTTAGGGAATATAGCACTGGGATGCAAAGGCAGGGGCTGTATTTTGCTTAAAGTAAAAATTTCAAATGGACAACGACAACATTGAGATCCCCATACTCCCATTGAAAAAATTGCAAAGAAGTCTGTAGAAAGATGTGTTATTTAAGAACTGTGTGAGATTTTACTACTGTTGTGGTAAATGGAAACAGAAGGTGTTTGTCATCATTCACACCAAACCTTGGTCTGTCCCGTTTCCATCTTCTAAATGAGATGTTCAGAAACAAAGGTCTCTAGCACAGACTGCATGGTGTTACAAACCACCCCAAAGGTGAGGGTTGATATCTTATTAATTGATATCTGGGAGTAGATGACCTTAAAACAACACTGAATGATTGGTGTTTACACACACACACACACACACACACACGTATATGTATATGTATATTTGTATATTTGTATATATGTATATATGTATACACACACACACTTATATAACATATATATAAAGTTACTTTTGGAAAACTTTGCAGTGGAAAGGAGGTATGTAGCCATTTGGGTTATTATTATCAATAGCAATATAGCAATGAAAAAGCATAAAAATAACACTGAAGAAAATTTATAAGGAAATTAAGGAAAGAGCAAGAAAGGAGAAGAATAGAAAGAAATCACCACACATGCATTCAACGAGACTTGATGTAATTTCAGTGTTTGTTAGCCAAAGTGATGGAGACAGTTTTGATCAGCCAGGGGTGGGGTGAGCCCATGAAACATAGAATTCAATGGGTTAATCATGTATGTTCAGGTGTACCTGGGACTGCACAGACACGTCTCCTGGGGAGGGGAGTTTTACACTGTCTTTTGCAACACCATGGATCTATTGCAGCTGTGGATCCTGTGCCGTCCTGTGGTGGAAGACCCCAGAAATGAGTCTGCCAGCTATGGTCTCCCTCTGCCAGATCTAGCCAGGGCTTATTTTCAGCATGTCTGCTGAGTTGGCTTTTCTTATGGACACATTTCTATCAGCCTTGTTTACTTCTCTGTAGACCTGAGAGACTGAGACAATAGCAGGACCTCTGTCTTATCTCAAGTTCCCATCAGGAGGCTTAACTTACTGTCCAAATTTCCAGGAATTCCCAGAGGCATACAGGGGGCAGAGGGAGAGAGGGGAGTTCTGTGGTCTCAGATGAGCAGTTGCTTTATATAGTTTGCCATGGTGGACAAAGTACTTTAGTGGTTGCCTTGACAATTTTTGAACCCTTAACCTGTGGATCAGTCAGAGATTTCTCAGTAGGATCTCTCAAGGCTGCAGCTCATTCTTCTGCTCATTCTTTCCTGCTCATTCTACTTTCTTAGCTTGTTGCCATGCAGCAGATGATATTTAAAAAATAACGCAACATATAAATCAGCAAATAAAAGAGGACAATTAAATGTGATCTATCGTAGAGGAGTGAGAAAACCACTTGTTATAAGACAGAGTCTCTAGCAGTGATGAGGTACTGAACAAAATCAAGTAAAGCATCAATGAAATACATGTTTTGGAAGCTCATAATTTTGTATTAAACAGATGTATTTACTAAAATCTTATTAGAGATAATAGAAAATGGGATTAAAGAAAGCCAAGGAAATTAATTTTCAGTGTACTGTCGTGTTAGTTTTATTTAATAATATTTTAAATATTTAAAGTTTTAATTAGGAAAATGACAATATTTTATTGCATTAGTGTGTGGCCTTTTGGTATAGGTAAAAACTGAGCTTCTGGTTTTTGTCAGGTAACTTTATAAGTATACATAGTTTCCAAAATATCTCTTTGCATTTGTCACCGTTCATAAGGAGAACCGCTTTCTCTCCTGCCCCTGTCATGCTCCTTCAGGTAACAAAATTATCTTTCCTTTATTCAGCATGCTCTCGTTAACCTCTGGCCCTGACATGGAAAAGGTCCTCACAGCTCTTTGGCTCACTGACCAAAGGGAGCTGTCTCTTGTCGCTGTCTAGCCAGCACTCCTTTTGTATGGCTGTATGAATGATGGAGAAGAACCTTATGCCTTGTTAATCAGCACACAAGGGAGCCAGCAGAAAATGATAGAGGCTGATAAGTTCCTTGAAGTCACTTTTATATTGAAATCCCTTGAAAATTTTATATTGGTTAAATTTTATCAGGCCTTGTCAATTCAAAGTAGTTTATTTGAAAATGGGTCATGCAGAGCAATTGCAGTAGTACAGACTGTTGCAGCATACTAATATTTTGAAGACATGAGACCACATTTTGTACCTATCCAGCAAAACAAAATTGCACCAAGGTAGCATTTGCCAATACGCCGAGTACAGTTTGCATCCAATATAGTTTTTAAGCTGTCCCATATCCAATTTATATGCTGTGCTGACAGAAGCAAAGCACTACGTCCATTTACGGTTCCATTTTGAAGATGCTGATGAATTTACATTATCAATGTTTAATCAGTTTTTTGTTTGTTTGTGTGATGGTTTAACCCCAGCCAGCAGCCAACTAAACAGCAACAAAACCCACCAGATGGGATTTCCAGCACTGGCTGACACAGGCAGCTGGTTTAGGTCATCAGTCTGGTTTTGCTTGCATCCTTTTTTTCCCAACTATTGCCTTTCCAAGATTAGGCTTCTGACGAAGGTTCACCAGGCAGTGTGTGTCTCCTGTTCATCGTCAGCTGTTGTTTCCCACCTATGTACTTTTGTTCATAAAATCCACACTGCTACAGAGCCTTGCATTCCGCTTTGGAAAAATCTTATATTGTTCTGCTTGTATGAACTGTACCCTTTCTGGATTGCCTTGTTTCCTTACTTCCAGGCTCAGCCATTCTCCTTGCTCTTGAAATGCTGGGTTACTCTACCAGAGAAGATGCTGAAAGAACTATTTAATGTCTTTCTGTGTATTTTTTCTTACTTTCCTTCCTTACTGTGTTTACTGAAATTACCCATGTCACAGTATATCAGATACAGAAATTAAATATTGAAAGAGTTCAATATAAAAACAACAGCTAGAAATCATGAAGATGAATGTCATACCCTTAATACATTGACTTCCTGCTTATTATTCTCAGTACAATACAATTTTTTGTGGCAACTGTTCCACCTTGAAAATTTTACCATAGGGAATTTTACAAACAAAGCTTTGCTATTTTTGTTCTCAGAAAGCAGATTAGTGTTTTGTCATGTCAAATAAAGCATATCTTTATTCCATTACAGGAGTACACGATAGATGTTTTCTTCCGTCAGAGGTGGAAGGATGAGAGATTAAAGTTTAAAGGCCCAATGAATATTCTTCGACTGAACAACCTAATGGCCAGCAAAATCTGGACCCCAGATACATTTTTTCACAATGGGAAGAAGTCAGTGGCTCATAACATGACGATGCCAAACAAACTACTACGAATCCAGGACGATGGGACACTCTTGTATACCATGAGGTTTGTCTCTTTATCTCTTCCCTACTCAAGCTATTTCTTGATGTGATTTTCCATTGAAGAATTAAATAAGGTTTCAGGAGACTTCGCCTTTGTTTTGTTTCTCTCTATGCAAAAGAAAAAAAAAAAGGTAGAAAAATGCATGTTTTGTTTCCAGTTCTGTTAAAAGTCTCTTGGCTGATAAAGAGTTAGATCAGTTTTCCTGTGTGTGCCTCAGTTTTCAGGTTTTTGCAATATATTGAAGATACTGAGCACCTGAACAAAGTTATTTGAGACCTTCAGGTAGAGTTTATGAACCCTGTCTTAGAATGATTGAAATAGTGTAGGAGTTTAGCCTTTTACTGCAGCCATTTTACTGAATATGGGAGCCCCTAATCAAAATTTTTATTAAGATAAGGGGCAATAAAAAAACAGAGCAAGAGTAAAGAGGTAATAAGGTGTCAAATTCTTTCCAGCAAGGGCTAAAGGGAAAATATGTCTTACTCAGTAATTATTGTTTCTTGATATCTAATCAAAATATGTAACTTAGAATTTTATTTTTTCATCTTGTGCATAATTTGTAGCTAGGATAAATATTTAGCTGGTAAAATGTATTAAATTTGCTTAGAAAATAAATATAAAATATGAAAAATTACTGAAAATCATGAATACAAAAATATTTGTAGCATTTTTATAAGACCAGTTTCTTCTTTGGTAACTCTTTTGGCAATAATGTCACTGATGCAGATTTTCTTG
>VWZN01007024.1:0-32288 GCA_013396955.1 Regulus satrapa
GGCCGACCCGCCCGACGGGGCGGTCCCAGCGCGGGGGCCGCGGGTGAGTGAGGGCACCGCCACCCGAACCTGCCCCGGGTCGCGTCTGGGCCTCGCCGCTGCTGGAAAAAGTCCGTGGCAGCCGGGGGACGGGCACCAGGATGCGCGATGTTCAGCTGCTGAAGCGTCAAAAAGGTCTGTGGTTTCTCGTTCCCTGTGAGACAGCTGTCGTGCCAGCAAACACAACTCTGGCTTACAATGAATTGCATCAAGTTTAACAAAAACAACAACACCAAAAAACAGAAAACAAAACAAAACAAAACAAAAACCCAAAACCAAAAAAAACCAACCAACCCACATCTTCTTTTAATAAAAAGGCACAAACAGGGGAGCTCTGATAAGTGACACTGGTTTTAAATTCCGCTGTAAAGGCATTTCACTGGGAGGAAGGTGACTGGAAATTGTTGGGCATTTCTCTCATCCCTTCAAGCTTTTCTTCTTCAATTTAGTTATTGTCCTTCTCCATGCATCTTCATTCCCTCTTTTGTTCTCATTTCAGCCAGTCTTAGACAGCTGCAGGCTTTGACTGAACTGCTGGTCTGGAGCACCATATTCTGGTCAAATTAGGGACCATGAAAATGCATTCTGCCCCCTCTGCTTCGCCACTGCTCCCAGTGAGTTTTTTCCCAGCTGTGGCCCTTCTGCAGCTCAGCCCATGGCTGGAGTTGGGCTGCTGCAAGGAGAGGGTGAAGTGGTGGCTCCCCCATACCTCATGCCTTACCTACCTCAGAGAGGATTAGTAACCCGGAGCAGCTAACCTTTGGAAAAGTTTGCACTTATCAAGATGGAAATGGGGCAGCAGCGCGACAGGTTTTACATCACCCAGTCAGTCCAGGTGGGTGATCGAGAAGAAACTTGCAGTGATTCAACTGCTGGGGTTTGAGATGCTGCATCTTAAAACCTGAGTAGCAGCTCCCCGGAGCTGTCAGGGCCCGCCACAGACAGTCCTGGCCAGTGACAGATTTCGTACACTCAGCCCATGTCCCCCACAGCACACATCGCTTAAGACACTCCCATTAGCGATGGGGCACGGGGAGGGAAGGAGAATGCCTGGGGAAGGAATTAGGACCATGAGCCTCCGCCACTGACCTGTCGTTGGTTGTCTGGCAGCCACAAGTGACAGCACAGCAGCTGTTCAATGCCTACATTCACAGAGGTCTTCCTGCAAGATCATTTTCCTTAAATCTGGGTTAGACACACATTTTCATAATAAGAAAAGCAGCTTCTTGATTCTTTTATACGTGGCAAGCAAAATACTTTCCCAGCCCCATCCTTAGGGTTGATGGTTCACTGATACTCTCAGTAAGGTGGTTCTCTTCCAATAGCAAAACCAGACTACGAGAAGAGAGGTTAAAAGCAGACTATCTAATCTGTACTGCAAGTTAGGAGTCTTGATCATAACAGAATGCCAGCACCAGATCCCCTGCAGAGATTATATGTAACAGGTACTTTATATATTCAAGCTTAGGATTTGTCTCAACTTGCCTGGATAACAGCAGAGATAATGGTGTACCTCATTATGCTTTTGTGCAACTTAAAACATTTGGCACTTTGCAAAATGCTTTAGATCCTATTTAGTAATAGACTAATTAGTGGAGTTTGGGTGGGTTTTTTTCACTGTCTTTACAAGCTGATCAGGTAATACCACAATGATTTAAGTTTAAAAGCACACAAAAATCCAGAACCAAAATATGTAGAAACATGTAAATATAGCAACAGTATTTTCTAATCCATGACTTTTTCATCCACTTTCCTATGTAAAGCAGACTCATTAGATATTAGTTAAATCTAATTCAACATAAAATAAACCTATCCCAGATTCTGTAGGACACCAAACACATCACATTCCATCAAACTCAGCATAGTGCAGCTTTTAGATATGATTGAAATAACATATAGATGCTGGAGTGGGAAAAGATTTTTACAGCCTGCATGTATTCAGTAATGATCACATAGTATACAAAACTCTATTATCTGCTTAATCTTTCTTTTATTTTTTTGTTGGTTTTTTTTTTTTGGTTTTGTTTTTTTTTACAAGTCTCTGACTTTGTACTACTACTACCAGGTATAGTTTTCTGAGGCCTTAAGGTCAGTAGAAATGTTCTTTGCCATTTTCCAGCCAAATGCATGATCTCAGGAAAGCAAATGCAATGTTTTATTTTGGGAATTTGAAGAACTTACCTGCTGTTCTGCTAGTCCTGAAAAATTATCTCTCTTAGAGCAGGGAAATTAGGAGTTAAAAACACTTTTGTTAGCTGTCTGAAACAGGTGAAATGCATTTCACATATTTTTTTAACACTCTGAGCTGCATACTGACTGTGCAGCAGTGTAGGGGCTGAGTCAGGAGCTGCCTGTGTCACTGCCCAACCTGGATGCTGATCCTTGCTGTGGGATAATGGCCACCATATGTTTAAGTGGCTCTCTAAGACCACTGCTTACCTTGTAAATTCATGCAGTCACTGGGCTGACAGGCATTCTCCTTATTGTAATAAGGGCAATTTTGCTGTTTCTCTATTGCAGTCTCTCTCCAGATGGGAATTTTTCAAAAGTATTTCTCTGCTTTCAGAGCATGGTGCTTTGCTTTCCTAGGGCTGACATGCCTCATGTGCTAAAGTTCTTTGCAAATACAACGGCTCCTACTTAAAAAAAATTAAAAAAAAAAAATTTAAAAGACAACAGAAATAAGAAAGGCATGAAAAGAGAGATAATACAAAAGCACGTCTCCACATCTCTCATTCTGAACAGTTCCCAGCTCAAGAGAGGGAAAAATGAGGACACCCCACCTTGCATCCAAGCTGCTGAGCCATTATAGCAAGGTACCACAAATATTTGTCGGGGCTGGCTGTGCCAGCACACATTAGACAGGAAGAAAAGAAGAGAAAGGACAAATTACAACAGTCACTATCCTCCCCTTGGGATGTCTATCCTGCAAATTCTTCAAGATAAAACAGGAACAGAGACCTCTCACCTTATTCTGTATCTCTCTCTGTTTTGGTTGGAGTCTCTTCTAGGGCCAGGAAAACCCTGTGACATGACTCTCCAAGCTGCAGCGAGTTTGTGTAGGTGTATAAGTGGCTCTAGCTGTTAGGGATGTTTTGTTTTCCCTATTGTATTTTCAACCCATGCTGTTGTAGCTTGTCACATTCCCTTGATGTTAAGAAAGAACACAAAACTGGCAGCAGCTCTTATTCTCTTTTCTTTTTGACCCATTGGTGGTAGTTCAGATGGCAGATAGATCTTGTCTTCTTTTCCCCTTTGGAATTTCCAGTTTCATTCTTGATAGCCTTGTCACTTGGGCAAAAGTAAGCCCTGGATTACAAACAGGCATATATGTACTTTCCCATTTTATTTATACCTACTCACATACGTACTGTTACATCATTACTGTCAAACAATTTTGCAACGTTATTGGGAATCTTGAAAATCTGGATTCTGGAATTACTTTGATTCTACTGTTGTGTCCACAACATTGCGGAATTGTAAATTAAACATAGCCTGAAGTCTTCAGCTAGAACTCATCATCATGGTACTATTGTTTAGATGACTTGGCATGTAAAAGCCAAGCCATGCTTACCACAAGAGATGGATTTTATTGCTTTTTGTACACTTCAACAGCAGAGACTCTTCTTCCTGGTAACACAAAGTAAAGGAAGTTATTCTGATCATGCAGGGGGTTAGTTAGTTTAAAAACCAGTTTGTTTTATTGCTTGTAGGTTTTTTTACCTTAGAAACAAATCACCTTTGACTTTACAGGAGTTGAAATCCCTGCATCTTGCCCATTTATCCCAGCAAATTCACTTCTCTGGCAAAACTGTATTTCCCACTGCTAAAGCAATGTCTTGCTGCCCCCATGTGAAGCTTGTGAGAAGAGTAGCATTACTGAAACTCCCGTGTGGAGTTTGTATGGAGAACTGTAGAATCTGAGATTGCAATCCATACTGACAGGTTATGCCAACACAATTTCCCAGGTGAGGATAGTTACCAGAATATATGAGCTTACCTTAGTAGCCTTTTCTTTTCTTCCCACCCTGGTTATTAGGTACCTTTTATGCTAGTGTACCTGTAGCAAGTATAATTTAAAACCATCAGTACATTTAAGGGTGGAAACAGCCACTCCAATTGTGGTATTGGTTGCATAAGCTGGACTGGTTTTTATTTCTGCTTAGGGAACATATTTAATATCTACATTTAAAAATACACGTGTACTCATAGAAAAAGGCTTTCTTTTATTTGCTCTCATTTCCTGGAGAATAATTAGATCAAGATGACCCAAGGGGGAAAGAAACCCACCAGTCACAGAATGAGGCAAAGGACTGTAAAAATAGCTTTGAATGAAGGGATATGAAGTTAGCACACTCCTCAGGGGCTGGGCTCTGAATCTGCAGCGGCTGCACGGGCACCGAGCACATCAGGAGGCACAGCTCAGCTCCTGCTGTGAGTGCTCGCTCTCAGCACACGCCACAGTGACAGCAGGAATCAGTGCTGGCACCACCTTATCACAGCCAACACAGACACCTCCCCTATCGCCCGTCTGGCTCCAAAATGCACCGCTGTCCTGATAACGGGGCTGGGGGATGCAGCTGAAGGGAGGCGAGCGGGTAACATTATCTCCAAGCGCTGGGGGGGACATTGCCCTACAAATACTCGAGTGCAGGAGGAGGCTGTCAATCAGAAAATGTCTCCCTGTTGCAACGCAGCCCAGTCGGAGCAGAGCTTTAGGGAGCTTGTTAGCGTTGTCCAACTACTCAGACAGCCTTGATTAATACAAACGTCAGGCTCTTCTCCCTCAAGTCCTAGTGCATTGATTTTTGGAGCTTCCACTTGCTGCAGATACAACAGATTGCTGGGCAATATATAAAAGCCTGGATACAAAGCTGATGTGCACAGCTTCAAATTGAAAGGGATGCTGTTTCCTAATTGATTTATTACTTCTGCTTCAACCAACCACTCCAGCCACTAGCAAGAAAAGGAAAAAAATTTTAGCCTTTTTCTTTTTTCCACTCCTCAGACAAAAAACAGAGGAAGAATTTTACTAGTGGACTAAATCCATCATCCCACTGTCTGCCCTCACAGTGGGGCTCGCCAATTTGACAAGACATTGCTATTAAAAAGTTCTTTAAACTAATAAAAGGAAACCCCAGGAAAGTACAGGAATTTTCCACATTCACACTTCAGTTTATGACATACAGAGCACAAAGCATGAGCATTTTATCAAATGCAGGAAAATGAAGGATATTTAAAACCAGAAATTTACTGTTGTTCACCTCCTAGTGTCATAATACAAGACAAAGATTTGGGCGCCATATAGCAGAAGCAGCATCGCTACATGAACATTGCATTTTATTGCACTTTTTGCCCGTGCACTGAAATCAGTGAGGTTCCAGCAAGAAAAAAAAGCACTTTTTCCTCATAGTACAGCTCACCAGGGCTTACTGCAGCTAAATTTGCAGTTTGGCAGTTTATATAGGGATAATTATTGCAGACAGGCAAAAAGCAGCAACTTGTTGGGGGAAATTAACAATATTTATTATGAGAATATTTTGTAGATCAGGACATTTTTTATACTGCTTAGGAAAGAAGTAAGGAAGACTGTACTTACTTGAATCATTCCTATTTTATTCAACAATTATCTAGCCTGACAAAGAGGCTTTGGAATTTTGCCCCTCTCTCCACTTCCCAGGGCTAACTTTAAATGATACATCCAGCACTCTGCTGCAGTGTTAGGTTTTTTATGTTGCTGTTTCTGTCACTGGTGGACTGGTATCAGCATCCATCTACCTGAGACCAGGATCTTACCCCCATATCCCTTCTACCCTTGTATTTTCCAGCAGCTGCAAAGCCTGGCAAGCCCTGATGCCACCTCAATGTGGATATCACCATGGCAGAGCAACAAGCACCAGCTGCTGCAGCACTAGAAATAAGTCATGGGGAGAGGTGACGATGAAGGTGATGATTCTCAAGCGTGAAATGACAAATTACACAGAGGAGCATTTCTAGCTAAATATTTTTACTAATAAAGTACAAATTGAAGCTAATAGTCCTCTGTATTAGACCTGCATCTCCACCACAGAAATTAAATTTCTACAGTCTTTGAAGTTCCAGCCTCTTTTTCACATCCCCAATACAGGCAGGAGGTGGCTATTGGCACTGACAGCATCACCACACCTGAAGCCAACATAAGCAATGTTAAAAGCCTTCCCTCTTCAGTCTCAGAACAGTGCTCAGCATCAACTTCTCTTTGCCACCACGGGATCAGGTAAGAGCTTTGCTCTGTGGTCCATAACACATAAGCATAGTTAGCAGCCAAAGATCTCCCTGTCCCTGGGAAATATGGCTTGCTTCTGGTTTGGCTGCTGGAGGTATGTCAACATCTGCCTACTCCTTAGTCAGTAACTAAATAAGATAAAAGACAATTCCCATTTAAGACTTATATAATGTGCGTTACTAAGCCTCGTTTCCATGCCATTAAGGCTGGCACCTTCCTTCACTATCACTTCTGACCACTCACTTTGTCTGACCCTGTGCTAAATTAGAACGCCTGTAGTTGTTAAAGGAGGCAACGCTCCGGAGAGCTGTGCCACACACAGCTGCACCAAAGGCAGCACAGTGGTAAGATAGAGGCATGCTCACCATCAACTCCTCCACACATTTTCACAAAGTGAGTGGTCTCCAGCAGAGATGGAGAGTTGTCCCCACGCTCCTAAGGACTAAGTGCTCGCTGCTACCACTTCCATTTAGCATTTGGGCCCACTCATTCCAAACTTTGTTTTGAAGGGTGGACTCTTTTTTTCCAGTAAGGACACCTTTATCACATCTATCTTTTCTTATCCTCAGACAGAACCACAGTGAAACTCTTTACTCTCAAAGGTTAGATTTTTGTGCATGTTAATAAAGAAATAAGGGTAGCTCAAACAGCCAAGGAATGCTAACACTGTTAACAGGATGAGAAGGCTTGGGTGTTTTTTCACTTCAGGATAGCTTCTACTTAGGCACTTAACAAGGACTACCCAACTCTACCCAGCTTAATAGACTATCCAACTCTATCCAGCTTGTGCATACTTTTATCCCCAAGGTTTCACTCAATTTCTACTCAAGCTGCCTGTCACCATTTTTTTTTCCTCCATGAGAATTTATCCCCTTCTCCTCTTAATAAGAGTACATGATATTTTTCAAGTTTCATATAATAAAGTTTGATTTTAATCCTTGACTTTGAATATTCAAGTCTGTGTTTCTTTCCCTTTTTAGTACAGCACAGTGACTGATCAAAACCTCATCCTCCTAGCTTTCTCTTGTGGTCAGGATCATCACCATCTCAGAAGCATATCCTGTTACCACAAAGTGCCAAATTAAATGGACAGACAGGAGCTGTATGCCAGCTTCTAATCAGAACTTTATTTTGGAACCAATTACATGACTTTCTAATAAACGGCTGTCCCGCTGGTACCCAAGCACACGCCGTACAGTGATCCCTGCATTAAAGAGAAAAGAAAAAAACAGAAATCCATCAGTCTGGGAAACATTAATTGAACCAACAAATATAGTTTGCCTCTTCAGCTATTGACCTATTTAAGACAGGAGTATGTATTCCAAGTTTTCCATAGAACTGTTCAACAGAAATGAGCCGATATCCTGGTGGCTGATCTGTACTCAAAAGTAAAATCCAGCCAGAAGCTCTTTGAACTTGCAGAAGCTTCTAAACTTAAGCATAACATGTTCATAACAAGCTAGAATTATTTTACTTCTAAAGGGTGAGAAAACAAAAAACAAAGCTAATGAAACACGCAGCCTGCTCACCTCCTCACTGTGGCATTTAACAGCAGCCATGGGTTATAAAGATTAAATTCCTGAGGGAGAGTGAAAAGAGCATTAAGTAATAAACCTCCTAGCAACAGGAGTCAAATGGGTCAGAAAGATTGCACAAATATTGAAGTTCAATAAAATTCTAAAAAAGTGTTTACAACAAGGAAACAAAAGTTGACATACCTTGTCATGTAATTGTTTAGATTGAAAAGATCAAGTCCAACCATTAACCTGGCATGGCCATGTTCACCCCTAAACCCATGTACCTAAGCACAAAGCCCACACTGTTCCTGAAAAACTTCCAGGGATAGTGACTCCACCACTTTTCTAGGCAGCCTGTTCCAGTGCTTGACAACAAGCCCTTCAGTGAAGAATTTTTCCCTAATAACCAAACAAAACCTGCCTTAGGATAACCTGAGGTCATCTCCTCTTGTCTTGTCACTTGTCACCTGGCAGAAGAGGCTGACTCCACCTGGCTGCACCCTCCTTTCAGGCAGCTGTGGAGAGTGATGAGGTCCCCCCGAGCCTCCTTTTCTCCAGGCCAAGCACCCCCAGCTCCCTCAGCTGCTCCTCAGAGACCCTTGTGCTCCAGAGCCTTTCCCAGCTCCGCTGCCCTTCTCTGGACACGCTCCAGCCCCTCAATGTCCTTCTTGCAAGGAGGGCCCAGAACTGACCATAGGATTGGAGCTGTGGCCTCAGCAGTGCCCAGCACAGGGGGACAGTCACTGCCCCGGTCCTGTTGGCCACACCACTGCTGATACAAATGCATGTGTCCAAGACACGAGCAGCCAGTTTCTCCAGGAGGACACTTAGAACGTGTCAAAGGCTTTACCATCGTCCAAGCAGAAAACATACACAACCCTTCCCACATCCACTGAGCTTGTCACCTTGTCACAGGAGATCAGGTGGGTCAAGCAGGACCTGCCCTTCACAACCCCCTGATGGCTGGACCCGATCCCTTGGTTGTCCTGCACATGCCTCAGGATGACACTTAAAATGATTTGCTCCATGACCTTCCCCAACACTGCGGTCATGCTGACAGTTCCTTGGATGTTCCTTCTGACCATTCTTGCACACAGGTCCCCCATTTGCTGACCTCCACTCAACCAGGACCTCCCAGAAATGACTGCAAGTAGCTCTGCCCATTCTTCCACCAGCTCTTTCAGTATCCTTGGGTGGATCCCATCCAGCCCCACAGACATGCAGCTAAGTGGCACGGCAGGCCACTGACCATTTCACTGCACATGCTGCATGACAGCTACTCCCACAAGGGTCCTGTAGTGGCAGTACGTAAACTAGCAGCCTCCTGCCACCTGGTGAACATTCAACATTGAGCTCAGAAGAAAGGGTGCTGAACTGAATTAAAACAAATTGTCCCCTTCACAGCAGTAAGCCTTGTGCCTTACATCCCCTCACCTCTCCCCACATTTCAGCCCTGTCACACCTCCATCCTCCTTTTAAGGAACATACCAGCCTGGTTGAGTGGAGATGGCTCCTCACAGCTGTGCCAGAGTTCCACGGACACTGTTGCAGGGTGTACCCACACTCTTCAAGCTGCTGTAGGCATCAAATCCATGTCATGCCCCTCCCCAAATCCAGGGGCCCATTTCCATTAGAATTCATACCAGTCAATGACCATGGTACTTTAACCATCCATCAGCATCTCGAGACAGCAGCCACAATGCTGGAAGGTACTTAATGAGAGCAAAGAGAGAAACAGCCTGACAGCACAATCCCAGCAGTTAGTGCCAAAACTATTTATTTATTGCTGGAAATTTTTGCACATAGATAGTTCTTTGTACTTAGAAACTTGAAAAAGTTTTAGGGAAACAAACATTTTATAAAAGGCATAAAGCATTTACGCTCGATGGTACTGACAGATACTCTTAATTTCTCATTACAAAGCTACAAGGTGCTTCTTCTGCTGAGACACTCCAGGTAAAACCAGTAACATAACTGAGCTGACATGAATGACTGGATTATTTCTACTGTCCTCATGAGTAATGGAGTGGAAATAACTAAAGAATTACCGCTGACATCAAAAAGTGGGGGAAAGGCCAGTAAAGCTGTATTCCTGAACCTTATACAAATGTTTCTAAAAAATTATGCTATAAATGCAGTCATGATCCAAAATGCAGTTAAGTTAGGAACATATAGATGGAGGAAGTGTAGATGAATTTGGATTTCTTGGGGTGAAGATGCGTAAATGCTGACCCACGTGACCTTATTTCAGACTCCTGCCTCACAATCTACAAGAAAGAAGTATGTAAGTGTAGTATTTACCTAACTGATTTGACAGAAACAGAAACACACTCAAAGAAAGTTCTGGATCAGAAAAAGGTTCCTGAACCAAGCAATTTAAGGCATAGCTCTTTCCCTTCTCCTGCTGTCTTCACTGTAGGGAGAACTCTGAAGGAAAAACAAGTTACTTCTAGTAAAAGAAAGAGGTCACATACATAAGTTTATACAACAGCTGTACAACAAGGAACAACTAACAGAAAGCATCTTGCACATCTTGCTTCTTCCAGACCAGACTTTTCTTTACAGAACATTCTTATATCTAGACTTGATTTAACTTCATGGTGTTTAAATACAGGTCAGCTTCTTAACCTGCTTTGTACAAAAACCAGGTATACCTTGAACACATTTATATTTTACACTCTAATCATATCAACATGTCTTTAAATTGGGGGAAAAATAATTTTAAACAGTGTCTATAGTGTTGATCCCTGAAAATCATGGCTAAATTCAACCATCCGGGTAATAGCCTGTGAATATAATTATTTCAAACCTCATTTTGACTTTAGTTTGTCCTACTATATGTGATTATTCTATTATATAACAACTTTTTCACTTAGGCTAAATTAAGGACATAACTTGCTGTTTAATCAGAAAAGAAACAGAGCACAGGTACCCAGGAGGCTCAGACTGTTTCTCAATTTACAAAGCCATTCTTAGCGCTGTTACATTACACCTCGATCCAGGTTTATGTTGTGCATTGTGAAGAAATTCACAGTGAAATCCTAAATAACCCCATAACATAATACCTCCCTTTACCCCCTCTCCCCTCCACACTTTCAATCCAGGATGAAGGCCCTAAGTTCAGCAAGAACAATTCCGCACTATACGAATTCTAGGAAGAATAGTTCTACGTATTAGCCAATGAGGTTTTTTGTTTCACCTATAATGTAGGACAATGACAGGAAATGATCTCTCAGATAGGCAAATATGTATTACAAGGATCACAGCATTATTGTTTTATTGTTTGCACAATGGTAAGTTGCACATATGGACAAACAGTACACATTTAGAATTAGTTTCACAAATTAATACATTATAAGAGTCCAGTGGTTTAACAGGTTAACTATTAAAAAAAGCAGTAACAAAGGAATATAAACATTACAGTTTTGACTGCAGCCCAATAAAAGTTTAAAAACAGGTTGAAATCAAAATAAACCGTAAGCTTTATTTTTCTGTGACATTAAAAAAACACATATCCCTTCCTAAGAGACTGCTCACAAAGATGCAATAACATACAAGTACAAAAGTGAAGAATTCTGTGCTCAGTTTCCCTTAATTTTATCAGATTAAGTGACAAACCAAACATTTGTCGAAGAGCAATCATTGCTGAATGCAGACACTTCTGAAACATACAAAATGGTAGTAACACTTCAACAATAGAAAGCAAATGACAAAACCTCTGCATAAAATCAACTTGGCTCCAAAGTTTCATGCTCACACATCAACCGGTATCATTATTTGCAAAGAATCAATTGATCTATTATTTCCCTCCTACAATATTTTCCTGGATATTCCTAGTGCACACCAAATCAGAGATGCAGAATAACAAGCTATGATGTTGTGGTATGCAAGATTCATGTATTACTGCTGCAATAGCTTTAACCTCCAAATTATATCATTCTCCTCCCCCGTTCTTAGGCAGCAAGTTACTGTACTACACCTTGTTTGAAAGCAGATGCCCAACTGCTTTTAAGGCAGTGCTGATGAGAAGCTCATGAATCAACTTGGGTTTGTAACACTTAATTCAGGTTTTGATTAAGACAGTGGATCCTATCTCCCTCAAATGCAGGGAGAAGCTCACCCAGCCTGACAACTCCTGCTCGCACACAGACCTTGTGGCACCCTGAGCTTTCAGCTGAAATCCTGCAGTGCCCTAGTCTTCAGCTCAGGGGAAAAACAAAATCTATCACTTTGGGAACATCACCTATGAAATGTCTGTGTTGAAATCTTAGATTCTTCTTTAGAGTTGGCTGCTAAATGGGCCAAGAAAAAGGTTAAAAAAACCAAAACTGCTACTAACTACTATCTACCAAACTTAAGAAATAGTAAACATTGTATTTCAGTTGGTTTTAAACAACATAACACAGAAGCAATGATGACACACCCTGGGACCAACTATTTGAAATTCCTAGGAACATCAAGATATGGGACCACAGGGCAACATGGAGAAACAGAACACACAAAGTAAAGGAGATCTGTCTATGGGGGAAGGTATGCACATCTGTGTTTTATACATATATATATATACACATACATACACACAGATGTGTGCACTGTACTGTATATATTTACATCCATATACACAAAAACCACCCTGAAGTAGATTTAAAGGCCATATCCAGGAACAGAAGATATGAACTCTAGTATTTGTACTAGAATATATTTTATCTGTACAAAAAAAACCAAATATGCATATATTCATATGGTATAAAGCTTATTAACAAAAAATATTCTGCTACTAACATTAGGTTAAATAGATGATTTTAGAAGATTCTTTAATAATGCAGTATAGAACATTTCTAAAACTAGGGCCCAAAATAAAAATACATAAATGGGTTTCTATTCACAAGAAAATAGCTGTTCAATATGATTTCACTAGGGAAAAGTAGCAAAATTTTTATAAATCTCCTGGGATGCAATTTAATTAGCATATCAATCTAGAAAAATAGACTTTTCAGATGAAGAAAGTTGATGCGCTTCCCCCTCCCAAAAGGGGTGCCTATCTTTTCCCTCGTTTGTTTCCAGCTGGAGGTTTCTTCAGCTGAAGAAGCTGCCCTCCTGTCCCAAAGCCTGCAGATGCAGGATTAGACACCCCGAACGTCAGGCCAGCTGATGCTGTGATGCCAGGATTGCTGAAGTTAAACCCAGATGTAGTCGAGCTCCCAAAGCCTTATGGGGGAGGGAAAAATATTTTAAAACATCAGTTAAATCAGGATTGTAAATGCATTCTCCTTGAAGTTTTTTTACGACCCGCCACTTTATTACCAGCAGTTGTAACACTTTTTACCCATGTGGATCAACAGTAACAGTACAAGAGTAGCACACAAAAATCCCACTGAAACAGAAGGACCATAATTCCTCAAATTCTAAGCATAGACATGCAATGCACTCCTGAGGTGGGAGGGAAGCAGCAGGTACAGGTGGACCATAGACCACCCACTTCACTCACAGCAGAGAAATGGCAAAGCTGGAGTTGGAGTGCTCAGCCTTCATCCTACTGACTTGGCTACCTTGGCCCGCCTTTATAACACACGTGGCACAGACCACACCTTAAATGTGAGGCAGAAAAGGCGTAAAAAATCCTTGCCAAACTGTTTGTATTAAAACCCACTCATTTTATGACAAACAAGAAAACAGCGGTGGAGACAAAGTTTTAGAAAAGCTAAATGACTGGCAGAGCAAATTGTGCTGTTTTAGCTCCTCCACCCACCCTCTTCTATCAAGGTAAACAAAACTGAACATTTGGTGCAGCTATGAAACAAGATCAGTTGAAAAAGTCCCCTTGCAGTTTCCAGCAACAGTAATTAACTCATTTCACTTTCTTGTATAAATTTGTATTAGTTATGCATAATCAAAGGAGATAATAATTGCAACTATTTTTAGAGAATGCTAGAAATTTCTCAAAGATTATTTAATATAAAGCAGAACTTCATAACTTCACTTTTTGTTGCCTCAGGAGATCACAAAATAATAAGTAAGACATGAGCAAGTTCAGATTTTAACAAAGAGCTTCCTACAAGTTATATGAAAACCTGCAAACAATAAAGATAATAACAAAAATGGGACTGGTTCACAATCAAGAAAGAGTATATTCTCATTATGCATTACTCTATCTGGCTTCATTAGCTCTCTAGCAGACAGTTGAAGCAATCCTTTGGTCATATCAGTATCTTCAATTCAATGCCAAAAATATTTTCGGAGTACAGAAATAAAAGCTCAACTGATTGTCTCATTAGAATCTGAAAGCAGCTCTCACAAGCCTGATGTCTTCTGTTCTCTCACTTGTTACTGACGCTCGGCATTAAGAACTACTTCAAAACATGACATGAAACTTCTTCCTGCAACGTCTGGACTTGGGTTACACACATCATCTTGTCAAGAAAATTCATTATTAACATTCCAGTAACTCACAGTCCTACAGCACGCAGATGCTTGCACTACAGTGTAAGCAGGAGTGTTTATCTGGGCCTTGTCTACATTTTGTGGGCTAATTTGTCTCTCATCCTAGGCTGAAAGGGGGGAAATACATGCAAATGTTACTCCACTTCCCAGGTAACTCTGAATCCCAGCTAAGATGTAGCAGGGAGCCCCATGAATGAAAAAAGTTACCTTTTCACTTCAATTATGTGAGATAACAGGCAAGCACTGCTTCCCATATAAAACATCATGAATGCCATTCATAATAAAGCTGCATGTGACAGACATACAGAGTCACTTCAGCAGGGAAGAGTAAAGTGTTCATAAATTACATCCATCTTGCTGCTTCTAGATGCAGGGATTATTTTGAAGCATGCAGGGAAGGCAGCCTATACTTTATTTGGGTAATATTACAGTAAAAGATGCATAAACTATGGGATAGAAGACTGAGGACATACTTGTTAAATTAGATACAACTTGGACAGTAATAGTTGTTACGTTAGAAGTAACATTAAGGGCAGTCATAAGAGTATAGAAAGGGAGAGGTGAAATTCACCTACATGGTTTTCTCCTGTCATGGCAGCATAACAAGGCCAAAGTACCAAGTTTTGTTTGAAGCAAACCAAACTCTAAAGCTGAACACTCAAATGAAAAATTTCCAAGATAAAAAACTTAAACAAGGTATACATAGAGTCTTATTCCTGTTTGCAAGAAAAGACCATCAGTCACAGAATAGCTCAGTTTAGATGTAAGACTCATAAGTCTTGAATCATGGGTACAATGGGATTAACAATGTCTTTACTGAAATTAGTATTATTCATGTGTGAACAATGATTTTCAAGAAGTAAGTGACAAAATGTCCTTCAAGGACACAGCGTCACGTCTCCCTCAATGGTGTTATGATCATTCATATTTTATTTACTGGGCTTGTGCATCTCTGCTTCCATCTGAGCCCTTTAGCTCAGTAAGCCAAAAGGTGAGTGCACATTCTCATAACCGCCTTTCTTTTTTTGTAATTTTAATTCTACAGGGAGAAATAGCAGTTCATCAGATGGCAATCCATTCCTGCTTTCATCTCCCATACCTCAATGGGTGCTCTAGATCAAAAAGTATTTCAAGAAGAGCTTTGACGAATTTATTACAGCCTCTCTATCTAAAAGCAGGTCATGGATTATATTAAGGTCCATTTTTCAGCAGTATTAGTGCATCCAGCCATGACTCTATTTGATTATCTCTTCTCTTGTTTATTGAGGCTGCAATTCTTCAATAAAATAAGTCTCCAATGAGAATTTTCAACTCAGATCTTCAAAGGATATGTAGCATCTGTTTTCACAAAAATTATATTTGTACATTCCCCTTCCTCTGAATATTTTTTTAAATCGTTAAACAAATAAAATGGTGATTTTTTTCCTTTTTCCATTGCTTTCAGAGTCTTAATGACCTTTACAATAGCCCACTAACATCAGCCTTTTTGGTTGCCCTTAACTGAGCAGGAGTAGGAATTAAGTGGGACTCGTTTTGGAGTCAGCTTTCCACACTATCTCTGTGTGTTTCAGAGGGATGCCTGAGACACTGCTCCATCTTGCAACTGTGGCCACTAAAGAAACTGCAAGGAGACTGAAGCTGCTCTGCTTTTCAGCTACTGATGAATGCAACAACCATTCCTGGACCAAACCAAATTTACTATTAGAAGATACTCAAAGACTATCAAAGGACTCAGAATTTTCTTCTCACATGCACAAACTGAAACTGAGAAGAGCAGTAATACCACTAACAAACACTTCCACATCTTTTAAAGCAGTTAAACCTAACTCATAAAAATGAAAGACCTGACAGAACTAATTTGGCAATCTATAATTTTAGTTTTAAGATAAGATCAAACTGATGGAAAAATCTGTGGAGGAGAGTTGGGGCAGCCTAAACGGTCTAGAACAGTGCATGTTGGAACACACACTTACCTCGTGTTCCCAGACACATTAGTCTGGGAAAATACTTTACTGCTCATATCTAAACCCAAGCAGCAACAACAGTGAATTCCATAACCCATATTCACCCCACCCTCCTAGCTTTTTCATAGAAACAGATTCAGAAACAAGATGCAACCATTATACCGTAACACAAACTAGAATATGCTTTCAGGACCCTGTAAACAATACCTAAGAAACAGGACACAATACATTTTTAAGAAGAATATATAATTTAGCTAGCCTCAGGTATCATTCAAAACCATCTACATATCCTCAATAAAATTAAAGATCATATGCAATCCAGATGCTATATGAAAAGCTTTTGGATATAAAAGGTAAAAGTTAGTGTGTTTCTGGACTACCAACTTTTAAATAGTGGTTTCTATTCCCAGTATAGATAAGGATTTCATGATCACTTGATTTTCTAAGCACAAAATGACAGAAATTACATTTCATCTGTTTTTATTCAATTCCTTTCTGTAGCTGAGACTCTTTTGAGTTAACTGACAGTCTCCATTTTATTGGGTGTAATCCCCTCATTTGCAAAAGGAACTGATGGCACTGACTCCATGACAAAGCCTGGTTTGAGAGAAATGATATCTGAATTGCCTCTGCACACCACCAACATAGCTAAGACAAACTTCTCATTTATTTTGGCTTGATACTGCCTTAGTGATTGACAACTGATCCATACAAGGTGTTTCTAATTCTATTTTTAATATGTTAAAAATGAGATAATTAACTTTGCATTCTGGGAGCTTTAAATGCTGCAGTTTTAATATAGACTCAGGAACAATAGGCTACAAGATACAAAACATAAGCAGTGTAAGTCTTTCAATTGTTTCTCATATTAAAAACCAAGTAAAAAAAGGTTGACACTTAGACACCAGATACTGTAAAGAGCTCCATCCAGAACTTACTAGGTTGTTAACATTCATGAACATTAGACAGGCAAATCAGTGAGCCATTTCCAGCTTATAATGCAAAGCTTAAAGTGCTTTATAGACCTAACAACTCTTCACTCACCAAGGAGAATCCGTAATAAAATCATACCGCTTCCTAGTAAATACCAACAAAGTGCTGTTTTCTTCTAACAGCAGTTGATCAAACATTTTTCTTGAGACATGATCCTCCTTCAATGAGCCATTGAAAAAAATTGCGAGAGACTACAGAAGCTATTTACTTAGTAACAGTTTAGTAAGCTATTATTCCTATTTAAAAGGTAAATAGAGATGCTAGCTATATTTCAGAGTTAAGGTGAAATAGCTTAATTTTGCCATCCCAAAAAAATGAAACCAAAATAGCTAAACGGGTACTGTGTAGTTTAATTGCCACAAAAATGTTTTTGAAGTAGTTAATATAATGAATTATGAAATATACAGAGACACAAGACATTTAACATATTATTCAAATAGAGTAAGCATTTATAAAATTTTTAAAGAAACCTCTAGGCTTCCAGAAAAAAATTTAACTTTACTTGTAAATACAGTAAGTTGAATTACCAGTATAATTGTCACTAATTTATACACTAATTTCAATCACTAACACCAATGCATTCAAGTGACAACTGCTCTTTTGTGTATGAGGCTGCACTTGATCTCCTGCTTCCACTCCTAACTAGACAGACACCATGAAATAGGAAACATTAATGCTCATTCAGTACTGTCTACATAGGAGACCTTTAACAGAACCCAAAAACTTATCTGAAAATGTGTCTCTAGCAAGTAAACGGTAATGTTAATAGTGGTACACAAATCCAACGTTAAACAATCAATTCCTTGGAGTGAGTGCAGCAGTTTAATTATAAGACTTGCTTTAAGATAAACTAGATTTTTGAATTAAAAAGAAACAAACCGACCTGCACTCAGACTTCCTGATGGTTTACTTGTCGTTCCAAACCCAAATGATGATGCTCCTGTGGCACTGCTTCCAAAGGCAGAGCTACTTCCAAATCCTAGTAGAATAATAGTAAAGACATACAAACAAACAAACAAAAAAAATTACAGACACAGCAATTAAAGACACACAGGTTTTAGGTGAGTATTCTAAACCCAAACATAATTCTGGCATTTATTTTGTAAACAAACATGCCTAAGATTATTGCCTAAAGAGTATTTATCCTTGACATAGCTTTGTTTTGAGAAAACAGTGTAAACTGGAAAGCATTGAGAAAAATACTACCTTCAAAATCCAAAACTGAATGAAGGAAAAGTTATTAAAACAGGTGATATGAACTATCAGAGTTTAAGAAATTTATACTGAATTGCTGTTAAATTGGCAGGAAATGGTAACCAAATGAGCTAAAATGAAGAAATTCCAGATACAAATTAAATTACTTTTATTACAGAAAGTCACAATCTTCATCTACAACTCTAGAAAAAAGAATTATGCTTACAACAGAATAAGCATTTTCTTCAGTTTACACTTCACTTATTTTACAGTCATTCCCCTCCCAAGTTATTTGGGATCAGCTTTATCTAGGAAACCACAAAGTAGATTACATATAGAAACAAATTTCACAATGTTTAATGTGAAAAATCATCATAAAACAGCAGCCATAAATGCATAGCTGTGACAAAATATAATTCTGTTGATTTTGTAAATGATGTTCATAATTTCATAATACAAATTTAAGGTTTCAAATTGTGTTATTAATATGAGGTCCCTTTGAAGGAAAAGTAAACTGATATTTGCAGTTTGAAATAGTGGCCAGACAGTAGGAACTGGAAGAAAACTATACACTCTGATTTTAGCTGTCTCAAGTTTTCAAAAAGAAAACAGTATTTGTACTTATGTTTGAGGAAATCATGCTCCTATCTTAAGTTCCAAATGTCATGAAAAATCCTTTTATTTACTGCAAACTGAGCCTTTACCATTCCCTTTACAGAAATATTTTTGAGATTTTAAAACTAGTAAGGAGTGAACACACTATCTGGAGCAGTGTTCTCTAGTTTTGAGATTTTTAAATCAAAGAGATATTAAGGGTAGGTGATAGCAAGTATAATTTCCGTGTAAGACAGTTCATTTAAAGGACACACACTTTTTTTGTCCTATCTAGGCTGAAATTCATTACCAATGGTCAGGCAATGTGTCTGCAAATATTTAAAGAATCACAGGGTTTATGCTAATAATTTATATACTTAAATGCAAAAGTCTCTGTTTATCACTGTCAATGTACACAGAACATTAATCAAGGAAAGAGAGCAAATTTCCCCAATTAAAATGGCACTTCCAGAGCATATACCAGAAATTGTCCTGTTCAAAAACCCAAATCTCTAAGATTAAAAACCCAACCAAACTTAAGTAATCATTCAGCCAATGTGTTTCCAAGAACACACCTACAGGCTATTTTGCAGGTATGTATTTATTCTTCTACATTTGCTTCTATCAGATAGTCTTATGGATTTGTTAAAAGTCATTTAGCAATTTCATTGCAAGCAAATACCTAGGCAGAGAGCTAGGAAAAGAAAGAGAATACAAGTCAGGTTTTTTGGATGAAAATAAAAGCAGTTGGAATGTTCATTTATTTACACTGCTAAGACTGGTGAACAATCTTTAGTCTACAACCTTTTCAGCAGAAATTGAAGTATTTTATAGTTTGTTTATTCTTAAGGGTTTTAAAACATTGCAGGAAAAGCTGGTAATTCCAAAGTAATTTCCTTTTAGCCATTATTTTCACTTTCTTGTTTAGGTATACAGATTTTCTTTTATCTGAAAACAGTTAAAATCTGTTGAGAAGGGACACCGGGTATTTTCAAGGTGATTATTAAAGGTTAACTCAGTTAATGTGCAGGTTACATCATCTTTTCAATACTAAGTGACGCTTAATATTTTAAATACATTACAACACTGACTCATATGTTCAGCTCACAGGTAAAATGTAGGAATGGGGACTGAGGCTGCAGAGAAGGGAGGATGCAACAAGAAAAGAAAACACATTATGTTTGTGCTCAGCAGATATAGCTATTTTCTTTATAGATCTTATAAAAGCTTCAGAAGACATTAGGATCTGTAGGAACCCCGACCTACCTATATAGACAGGAAATTTATATGCCAATTAGATTCTACTAATGACTTAAATTTTATCTGTAGCTCTAGTGCTGAGAACAAATTACACTTAAAATAAAAGGTCTACATTAATTCTGATTTTTTAAAAAAAATATCATTTACTTCTTCATAGTCATGTGCCCTCCTAGAATATAGTTCCCACCAGCACTATTAACATTTTGATATATTTTTCCCTCACTTTCACATGTTGCTTTTTCAGCTGGGGGAGAGATTTTTTCCCCACCTCAGCACTGAGGCACAGAGTGACTGCTAAAGCAAATAGATTTCAGGATCATAGAACTGCAGTAACTTTTTAACATTTGTACTTATCTTAATATAAGCAGTAATGGGTCCCTAAAGTTAAAAGGTGAAAAATTTCCACTGATTACCTACAGTGTGAACCAATGTCTCAGATGCCTTTCATACATGTAAAATTCAATCAAGTTGTAGTTCCAACACTTTCGATGTCCTTCCCTAGCTTTTAGAGCACAACTTCTCTTTGATTACCTAATCCTGTTCTTCTTGGGGTTTCAGTACAATGGCTTAGCCCTAGCAATTCCTTCTGCAAGGCAGGAAGAAGCTTGGAAAGCACAGAGCTGCCAGATTGTAAGGTCTTTCCCTGAAACAGATCATCCTCTTAGTGGAGTTAAAAGGTTTGCAAGAGATTCAGCTGTGCGGTATAATAATTCAATGAAAGATTAGAAAAGTTAAAGTGTACCTCCAAGGCTTGAAGAACCTAAGCCACTTGATTGCAAGCCAGTGCCAATACCTGAGCCGAATGGCGTTCCAAAACTAACTCCCAGAGATGGCTGTGGCCCTGGTACAAAAAAAATGAGAACAAACTTGCCTTACTCTTTGATAGTAAAGAGGTCCTTTATTTACTTATTCAAGTATTTGATAATGTGAACAGCATTGCTTTCAACAATCCCAGTAAGATCCCAGATTTCACCTCATCAAAATTTCTCACTTAACTGTCTGCCTCTGCATTGACTTGGAAAAAGTCTAAGAAAATACAGATTGTAATAAGGTGAAACTAACCAAAACCAAAAACATAAGAACATAATTTAGTATGTTTAAAAGTTAAACCAGTCTCACCTTAAACTTTAAAATGTTAATCAAAACCTTGAGAGAACTCATAGGTAACAATATTCTGCCACCTGTATTAAATGAAATCAGAATAAGGGAGAACTTTCAAATTAAAAACATAAGAACTGACACTAATGTAACTAAAACTGTATTACCTAAAATTAATTTATTAAATAGCATTCTTCAAAACTACTCAAGTATTCCATCCAAATTTAAACAGAACACTAAGATAAAAAAACAAGACAATGACTTTATTTTATTAAATTTATTGTTCATTTTTAAGCAAGTCAATTACACAGTAACATGACAATTCATTTTTTTTCCACACAAGTGATAACTGAGTTCTGTTAAGCTCTGCTACATAACACCATTCAATAAGGTAAACTAGTCAAACCACCTGTTTAAATAACCATTTACAAAAGGCACAATCCTGTGTACCTTAATGAATTAGATACATTCACAATTTCAGACTTTGTTCCATAATTTTAAAAAGTCGACAGTATTTTCCTGCATATTCACATTAAGATGCAGGACTGTCAAAAAACAATTTCAGTCTGCCAAGATGAAATTTACAGTCTCAGTTCCTTTTTTTACTTTAACCTCGGGGAATAAAGAATCAACTTGCTAGCCCATCACTAACACATTTTAAAATAATTAGTTCTAATAAATAATTAATATATTTTGACAGTTTTCACAGTACAATCTTCTATTCCTGTCTTTTTCAAACAGTTTTCAGTGCACTATTTTAAAAGTTTAACCATTAAAGATAAAATACAGTGCCAAACTCTTAATCCACAGACATCTGCACCTCTGCTCAAGATGGCCTTCTCCATCTTTGAACATACTTGACATCCTATATCTGTGAAAGTAATGATTTATTCAAATATTAATATCAAGCTCAGATGATTTTGACCTTTTTCCTAAATCATTATCACATCTGGGCTATTTTCATTCAAAATTTCCCATTAGTAATATTTATACAGAGTTTTAAAATATGAATATTTCAAGCTCTTAAAATAATTTCAGTATTTCAAGATTTAAATGGAAAATAGTTTTGAATCAAGTGAAAGGCACCGTATGTTGAAAAGTAACATCTTTTGCTAGGAACACAAAATTCTTACGTGATCCAAGCTGAATAACATCTGTATACTCCAAGTAGTGTTAAAACTATATTTTAATAGCAACTAAAGTTGTTAGCCTTCAGTCTCTGCTTAGCAGGGAATAGCTGGAAGACCCCAACTATTTCTTCCACTTCAAAAAAAAAGTATATCAGATGTTGCAATTACAATTTTCCACAAATTTCAAACTAAAGTTGTTTACATCCAGTTTTAATACTGATTTATCTACCTAGCAGCTCTTAAAAAAAAAAAGAAAAAAATTAACAAAAAACCAAAACCCCCTTTACAAGTCAGTGAGCTAATTAACTATAAGAACCCCAAAATACATATCCAGTTCCTTCTCAAGTACAGAGGTTCCTATCTTAGTAGGAGGCACTGTTAGTGGAAGACCTTATAAACAAAACATTACAGTCCTCCAGGCCAAGCTTTTTACCAAATGCAACATGATTTCTTTAGAGCCAGTATAAAAAACATTATACTAAAACACCTTAGATCATATAAAACAGGATTTTATGCCTTAGGCTAACAAACTTTTTATTGAGCAACAGCATATGATATTTGTTGATTTTGTACCATAATGTTCTGATGGTATCACCATTGCCTAAAGTCCTTGTAAGTAAACATAATCTTCAATAGCAAAATACTAGTAAGACTCTTTGATGCCGAGCAAGAAAAAAAAAATGGCACTTCCGGCTATTACAGGTACGAGACAAATTCTTTATAACAAGTATTTTAACATTTTAAACCTTGATGTATTTGCCCTGTAGAGCACTTCAGTTTAATGAATAAGACCCATTACAGAGAGCCAGACAGGTCAGACAGATTTCCTACTGATGTTTTGTGATTTTTTTAAATTACAGCTGGTCTAAACAGTGAGTAAATTTGGCATCACGATTTAGATCTGTTTCTGACAAAGTAATACAGTGGTTAATTTTAACCAAGGTCAATATCAAACCACACAATAAAAATTTTAAGTGCCATAAAGATTTCAGTATCTTTTCCCGTTAAAACTTCCAACTCATACTGAGTTAAGTCAAAACAAAGTGTGCTAACAGATTCATAATGCTTTGACTAACTTTATACTTTACCAGTTAAGGAGAGAGTTAGTTTCTTAAGGGGTTATTTCTAGATGAGAAAAGATGAGCTTAAAGAAAAGCATTTCTTTAAGACAATTTGGTCTTACCCAAAAAACATCAGTTGCAGCCTCATGCATTTACAGGTCTCTGTGTGCTTGTCTTTAATTTCCTTTCAAATCTTATAATGTGATCCCATTAATAATAATGGGTAGATCAGCCATCACCATTTTAACTTCCACATTGTTCAAGATTGCTCAGGGAGGGTGCAGATCAGGCAGTGTTTAAACCTATCTGCTACTGTAGAAAAGCATGACCAGCCTCACTGCTAAAAAAGCTGTGCTCAGAACAAAAGTGCCAAACTAGGAGGAAAGTTTGTGTACAGCCAAAACCTAAGCATAATTTCAGTAATTCTACCTTAAAAAAACTGCACAGAAATTGTGCTTTAACGTGCACACCAAAGTCCTGATGTTGTGATTATCCATCCCAGGTGAGAAGTGGAGTGCATTTTTGCTCCCTTCCATATGGCCAGGCCTCACTGGCTTCATTTATTTCAGTAGAAGTCAGAAAGGTCTTGGCATACAGAGAGAACACAGGGTGCATACCTACACCCAGGAACTGGGGAAACAATCCCTGATCCCACAGCTTAGATGTGGCTTAGATGTAGCTACTAAAATTTTGATTTCTGAAAATAAATGCAAAATAAATTTCTTTTTCTGAGAAAGAACAGTAACTAACTCTAAGTTAATCTTACTAAATACTTAACCATGTAAACATCAAATATTTTTTAAAAGAGCCTAAGCATCCTGATCCCTCAATACTAAAGTACTATATATTACATTTTTCATCAAAAACTTTATAAAGGCCAGACGAATTTTCTTGTTTAATTCTAATTTTCAAAACCAGCAACAGCAGATCAGGTATTACACAGACATCCCTTACCCCTCCCTTTACATATACCTCTTTTCATAGCCTTTTTTCTCAGAAGCTTTTACCCTCCCTCATCTCTCCCATCCTTCAGGATCCAGATCTTGCAAAGAAATATGTGTGATTTTAACTTCTAGCAGATAGTATATCCAATTCATAACAACATAGTACAAAATTAAAACATGCAGCATTTGCATTACTACAGCAAATGGCCATCTGAAAACTCAAAGAGGAAATTAGGAGGAGGCAGTCCTTAACAATCCCTGCAAAACTGAAATAATGAATTCTTCTCTTTCTCCAAAACAAAGCCGTACTCTTAAGCTAGGAAAAACTCAAGCACTGAAATCAGTCATTTAGTAAAGCTATGAAATGTTTCCATCTAACAAGCTTTTAGGACTTCAAGATACCTTTGAAATAGATTAGGCCTGACTAATTCTACTTTTGATCTAGAGAGAACTCCAAGTACCTTTTTTGTTCATATAACCCTAAAGAGGTTCAAGTATTCTTAAAGTGCCACTCAGAATATCAATCTATTTCTATTTCTTTAAGTCCTCCAGTGACTTGCATGGAGGGTAAAAGTATTCCAACTGAATAAGCAGTGAAAAGACTGTTGTCTATTTCTGTTGGCATGTTTGATATAAGTTAATGGCTTTATTCTATCTGCATCACACTTGTAGTTGACACAATTCTGGGTTTTGAATTACTCTGTCAAAACCATAAAGAGACAAACCCCAAACCAAACTTCACACACTCCCATTTGTTCCTTTCACTACAAAATGTTATATCTCAAGGTATAGAGCCACGTGACCTCAACTGTGTTGGTACAGAACAATTCTGCCATCTGGGTTTTTTTTTTTTCCCTCCCCCTCCTTTCCTTGTTCCTATTACTAAGGGAATATTGACAACGTCATGCCCAAAAGGGGCATAAGTTCACTGAAGTTATTAGCAGTTCCCTTGAATCGGGACTAGGAAGTTCAGGAACTTTAAATCCCTCACCTCAATTCATGGAAATGCAGGAATGATTTTAATTGTGACATCCCAAGTGTATGACTTTCATAAACAACTAATCCTGTAATGACCATGGAGAGTCTTTAAAAAAGTAAAATAAGGAAAAAAATGCAGAGTAAATTATTTTGGCAACATTAGGCTGCACAAGCAGCGTGCAACAATATTACTGTCTGTATTAAAAGCTTTGAAGTGTAACATTACATTAACTCAAGTTCTCTGTTTGAAACCAAACTCTTGAGAAGATGCCACTTGAACAAAATTTCCATGGATTAACATGGCAACAACGAAAAGACTGTGGTCTATGACTGAAATTCCAAGAAGTAGTACTTCACTAAGATTTTGGGTTCTGTTCAAAGTAGTTTGGCATACCTATAATTTAAACCCATCTCCCTGCTGTTTAGAAGGGCGGGGGCTGGAAGCATATTGTATTTCTCTTAGGAAAAGGCAAGGACAGCCTAATAATGTGTCAAACTTCACAAGGTTGCTGCATATGTCTCTAACTAGCATCATTCAAAATGTCACTGCTGTTACAATACCAAGAGAAAGCACTATCACTTTCAGTACACCTATGTAAATTACATTTTAGAAAATTACAGGTTGAATGAAGCTACTGATTCTTTTAATAATTTGCTGACATATAGATCCCTGTTCAAGTAAAATTAAATGGAATTAACCTTATTTTTGTTCCTTGATGACATATAAATTCAATTGTCTGCATTCTGAAATCCGTCTCAGAGAGGGTTGGCTAGTATAACAACGTCAATTAAGGTGCCTTAAATTATTTCCTTTGCCATGTGTATCCACTCTTTATTCACAGTGGGTCATGCATTTTCTCTGTTTTGGTCTTCCTCCTACTCACATGCACAAGTAGAACCACTGACCCACTCTACTTTCTCTACTAATTATTCACAATAGCAGAATATGCCAGCAAAATGCTCCAACATCATACTGACAAAGGAGCCAGCTACAAAATAAGCCAGGTATTTTACTTCCTATTCTACAGAGATTTGCTTAACTATCCTTCCTGTTCTACAGCATTTTTCATTTTACAGTTCCAAAGTGCTATATAAAAATCATTATTATTTTTACATAAGGAAAAGATAGCACGCATTTAGATATTCTCTCCAATTTAAAATAATTTACTGTAATGATACAATTTCTGGAAAGAGGCTATACTATGTGTATTCAAAGATGTTACTTGAGACTAAAGACTCACATTCCAAGGGGTAAGTTCGAACAATACAGTAAGTATCACTAATACAGGTAAATTCACAAGATTATTAAGTATCTGTTGTATAATTATTGCTAAGTCTACCCTGCATTTTTCTATTGGCTATGTATCAGTAACTTTGCTCATGACAACGTTTAGATTTTTAGTCTAACACAAAGGAAGACCTCATAGAAAATGTTACACGAATTTACTATTGTTGTAACACTAATAATCTATAACTTGAATGCACTCAGACCTGTAGCAGGCTGTTGCTGCTGAGTAAGTGTTGCAGCCATTGCAACGGCTGCTGCATTTGGTAGGTTGCTGAAAGGGGTCGGTCCAGTGGTAACGCGTGGCGCGCTTTGCCACTTCTTAGCTTCTGTTCGTCTTGCCTCAAACACATCCATGGCATCTCCCAGAAAGCTTTTCCTGTAGCCAAGGTATTGGTCTTTGAGCATCTGAAGGATATGGGAGGAAGCGATTTTAGTTCCACGTATCAGACATAAACCCTTAACTTAATAAGGGAAGAGACACTGAGTTATGAATAACATTTCCTAAAAGAACAAAGAAAAATCCACAGACAACCAAACCAACAAACACCACCACCAAAACAAATAAGAAGCTTCCTCTAAAACCAAAAAACCTTGTCAGGCCATGAGAAAGAAAGAAAGAACTGGTTTTCAACAGCAACAGCCAGAACAGGTTCCCTATTAAATTCTGCAAAGCTGTTGAGTGTAACTGATACCATTCAGTATGTCAGACTAAGTCTTTCAATGTTGGAACAAATCATCACAATTCAATTTGTATCACTGTACTTAGCAGATCCAGGATGTAAAATAAAGCCACATTACTAGCTTATAAAATAACACACTTTTATTCAGTGCTACCTTTTTTCCATGGAGTCTGCTTTTGCTCCCCTATTACCTTCACCTTCCTTCCTTTCACTCTTGCATTTCTTCTTACCACAAAGCTAAAGAAGCTACTAAAATTTAGAATTCAATCTTGTTTCTGATGCATTTCATTGGCAATGTAACACAGTACAAATGCAACAAATCATTCTGCCTTAGGGTAACAAGTCACCCAAATCTTGTGTCATGATGACACACCTTCCCTTGCCTCTGCTCTTTCCCCCCTCAAAACTCCACCACCTTCTGTGGCAATAGCCCAGCTTGGCTTGTTCATCATGAGCAATTTCTGTCTCTCACAGATGAAGAAACTGTTAATCTCTTAATAAAAAAAAAAAAAGTTTTAACTAGATAACTGATAATTATTTCCATCTAATAACAGAAAATATTTAAATTAAATAGATTTATTTAAGGATAATAATCTCCAGTGTATGTAAGGCATACTATAGCCCTGTGCTCCTGGCTAAGCATATGCTTGTTTCCTCAAAGAGGACTTTGCAGTACAAAAATTCTGACTCAGGATTTGAACAGTGGCAATCCCAGATCTACCAGCAATAGCAGGAATGACACAAATAATTCCCTCATTATCACATCAGAAGTGCTGTCTTTGGAGAGAAAAGACATTTGTAGATTCTAATGAGATTAATACAATGCCGTAGTGACTGGCCTAAGAGTTGACAAAAGCCATTAGAAATCATAAAGCAGTTCTTAAGGCTATGCTATGCTAAATAACTTAAATGAATTGTGCCCAAAGCACACTTTTACTTTTCATCAGGCAAAGAAATGAACTGATCACAGCTCTGCCTTCCATAAACCATATCACAAACATTAGATTAGGCAGAGACCAGTTTCAAAACTGCTCTCCTCTTCTAGCATCTTGTAGCTGATAAATGAAAACAGATGGTTATAATGACAGATGCACTTAAGCAGTACTCTTATCTTTCTGGTTTTTGAAGCTTTATTTATAAAATGCCTTTCAAAATATCTGCATCTATGCACCCAGTAGATTCAACCTAAAAAAAAAAAAATCCCAGAAGAAAAATCCTCCAACCATCCCCTTAATTTCAGGAAATAGAATTCTACTCTAAACTGAAGAAAGGTCTTTCCTATTCAGTCACACTGACAAGGTACTGAAGATGCTATGGCTTATACCTGCACATCATCCAGCTGTTCATACTTAGGAACAACAAAAATGTATCATCACAAAGATCACTGCACAAATTCACGCTACACTCAGATCTTGCAAGCCATGAGGCCTGAAAAAATTTGGGAAACCTTTTGGGTAATTCTCCTGAAAATATAGAAGAGCTGATACATTCTGCACCAAGTAGCAAAACTGAATTAGCTAAGAGGACAAATATCTGATGGCAGGTATTTGTAAACCAGTGAGTTATCTATGTTGACACAAGTAACGCAATGCAAGGAATCAAGATCATACAAGATCCTCAGTATTCCTGAACTTTACTCTGAAAAAGTTTCAGATGTTTAGAGAACTAGCAATGTTGTGCAGAAAAAGCTGAGAGAAGGAAACCAGCAGAAGATTTAACAGAGCTATTTCCACTAAGGAAATCACTTAGCAGAAACAATTTCAAACACCTGTACTCTTCTCAAGTTGGTTTGGTTTTTTGTAGCCAAGAGGGACTCTGATGTTTTCAATAAAAATTATGGATAAGAGGATAGTGACATTTTGTCAATATATCCAGAACTGTAAATGGGAAAATGGAAATCGAATGAGCCATAGTCTGTGATGGAAAGAACAGGCCTAATTAGGATCTCTGATACTTAAGCTTTGATACACAGTCTTTTCTTTTTCCTTCTACAAATACTACTTACCATGAAAGTCAGGTTTATAAACAAACTAACAGAACAGAACTTTAACCAACATTCCTTGATATGCTGAAAAATATGGAAACTCACTTTTTTTTCTCCTGTTACCTACTTGAACAAGAACAGATTCAACAAGATTCTCAAGCAGTCTTTGCTTGAGATCAAGAGGTCATTGGGCAAAAATCAAAATGCGCAAGCGTGAGCTTGAAAACAGACATTTTCAAAACTGATCAACAATTAGAAGGAAAGGAGTGAGATGAAAAAGCTTTTGTAACTCAAATGATTGTGTTCAGTTGCTGTCATTCCTGTAGCAAATACTTTAAATGCAACTTCAGTTGAGAAAAAGCTACTTTTTAAATCAAAGCATTTCTCCAGGACAGTTTGAAAATTTTTAAAAGCAGTCCATATAATGGAAGGAAAAAAAAAAAAAAACTAAAACAAAAAAAGAAAAGCTGAAGATGACTCTTTAGAGTCATACAGGAAATACACAGGAACACATCAAAACATACCTTTACATTGTCATGTATTGACTGAAGTTGTGCAGCTAAAGCTACAAATGTTTGATAGATTTTCTGCATAGCCATAGACAAATCTGTAAGATGCATATAAAATATTGGTAAGTAACAATCTCGTTAACAGAAAATTTAGTGTTTATACCAAAGAAAGAAGATCACCTAAAACCCATATAGCACACAAAACACAAAACTAATTGAATTAAATACAATATTTGACCCAGGGACTGAGTGCCACAAATCATCCAAAGACAACTTTTTGACAAGGCCTCAAACTTTATTTTGAAAAGTACTGTTTTCTCAGATTTATTTTTATATACATGGTGAAGAGTTTCCCATTATTCTATTATTTAGCAAAGCCAAAAAGTAATATTTAAACTAATTTTACCTATTTACATAGGAACATTTTTTACCTCACTGGCTTTTACCTAGATACAGTTAAATCAGACTTGCTTGCATTCATATATATTTTCCAGTCTTTCTGACTTAAAACATAATTAAGCATTCAGTTGATTGTCAGAGATAGCAGTAGCAAAAGGCTTTATTTACATTTTAAAGACAATTAATAAGCATCACATCTCTTAATCTTGCTCTACCCACAAGCATATCATAATCAGAGAAACACAACAAGCAGCTTCTTCTACTTGGAGTCTTATATTTAGGATATCCTATTTCCCACAAAGATATAAAAATATTTTCAAGACATTGGACTAAGGCAAAACCTTAGTACCAAAGGGAAAGTCTCAAAGGTTTTAGCAGAATAAGGCATCTGCTCACAAAAAAAAAAGCTGTTCTCATAGAAGCACTGAAACAATGTACCAAAGTGGAAGACAGGAAAGTGCTGAAGTGGTTCTTTCATTATGAAAAGATCTGCTTCTGTATTTTGTCTGAATGATACACATAGCCTGAATGCAAATATACATAGATATATATATATATACTGAAATGCATACAGTAGCTATCAAGTTCTTGAAGATGCATAGGTCTAGCAATGATCCTCAAACTGTAAATATTTGCCTCTCCAGAGGGGAATTTCTCCCTTGAGAACAGAAAAGCTGCAGAATCAATCTCATGCCAGCCCACAGGGTTGTGGAGGCAGTAGTTATCTAGGAAGAGTGGTTGCAAGTTTCCAATTAGTCTGGAGAATATATTGATACTGACTACTACTAGATACTTCAGAATTTTCAGGACATTCAGAGTCATGGAAACCTGCATGGCAAAGGAAGTTTTTTTTTGTATGGTAAAGGCTACATGTGCAATAGAGTATTGAGTATATCACCAGGTATTGCTGACAAAATGCTCATAACTGGCACAACAGATTGAACCTTGCCTACACAAGCAAGGAACCTTTCCATAGCAGAAACTGCTGAAAACCTAAGGAAAAATCTGTAAAGGGATCCTTCACATACTCTTGGGCAAAAAGGCAAAAAGGTCACACACAAAGATAGAGGACCCTCAAGATTCAGCAAATCTTTCAGTATGGAAAGCTAGGTCTAGACAGTCCTTTCGCTTTTTTATACATAAGGTCCGGAAGCCTGTGCACCATCCTGTGATGGCAAGATGTTCAAGTACCATTTAGCAAAAAAAGACAAGCACTTGAAATCACTGCTTATTGCAGGACCTGTACCTAAAATGGCCCAAACTATGACCAAAAGTAACCAACCAGAAGACTACTGTACAGAGGTCAGCATTCTTTGACCAGAGAAATTTTCTCAAGATTGATGTGGCAGAAAACAAGAAAAAATTCTCAATTTGTCAGAGCTGAAGGCAATATCAACAGGATCCAAACTAAGAAGAAGCTTCCATTTTAATTAGCTGCTGACAGAGCAGGCACTGATATTTGTCTGGCCAGAAAGGCTGAGTGCAAGACAGAGGTGCCAGACATCAGCTAGATGCTGAAGGGAGGGAGATGCAGAACAAACCAGATTTATAAACAAACCAGGCTTAAAAATCACAACTCAGGAAATGGATCCATGTTAAATAGCTCAAGAACCCTTATGAATGGAACCTTTAATTCCAAATGTTTACACTGAACAACTATAGAATTTATCAGAACACTAATTTGTTCGGTATATTAAATGAGAAAACTCAACAATAACAAAAGAGGAAAAATATTAATTACTAAGTTTTCATTATAAGTTGGCTAAATTCTTCATGTACAAAAGATTATAACTGAAACATTTACCTTGTGGAGTTATGTGTGAATTATTTGCTTGAGTAGCAAGATGATTTTCCAGTTCTTCAATTTGTTGCCTGTACTGTTGCAGCTGTACTTCAAACTGTTCGACCAAGATTCTGAAGTAGCTAGATGAGTAATACAGTAAAATTGTA
>VWZN01007024.1:35629-47752 GCA_013396955.1 Regulus satrapa
CAAACTAAGATATATAGAACATTTTATATATACAGTATATATATAAACATCTATGTAAAAGCAAGTACTACTTTGAATTCACAAATACTATGCATGCAGCCCAGTCTACAAACCATTTCCTTCCTGCCCAAGGGAAGACTTTCATAATTCTCTATTTCACAGAAGATCCATGATGCACATGCAATGGGGACATGAGGTTCAATAATCACTGTGCATGTGCAACAGGCTTAATACTCCCAAAAGAGAGATGGGTATAAGCATATTGTATAAGCATAAGACCCATTTGCATAAATGCATGAAAAAGTGAGACTGAAAACCCCATACTTCGAATTCAGCTACCAGAACTTTCCACTCATTCTGTTCCCAAAGCTGACCTGCTGAGAGGCCTTGGACTAATAACTTATCCATCATGCAGCCTGCAGGAACATGTTCTTGTCACAGAGCATCAACACTATACAATACTTTAGCTAAACAACTATCATAAATAAAATCCACTACTCACTGTAGGTTTTCTACATCTTGACATATTACCGGAGGTAGATTTTCATCCTTCAGTGCTTTGCTATCTCTACAAGAGACAATGAATGTTTAGGTGGTCCTTCAATACTGCCAAACATTTTGCATGACTAGTAAAAATCACTAAAACATTCAGGTGTGTGATTACACAGTTTTGCACCCATTGCATCAATGTTGCAACTAGGAGTGATTTGGATTAATGCACACAGATCCTAAGCCAGGGTTCAAGCCTGTGGTGTAAGCACCGGGTAAGTTTGCAGAAACCACTTCTCAGATAAGATGATCAGTCTATAGCAGATGCCAGATAAGCTGTAGGTATTGCATTGGAAGGAAGAATTGCAGTGCTTAAAATCATGACCAAACATTACTAAATTATCTATATTGCAAATGTTGGTCATGCAGATCTTTTCTAAGCATCAAATCTGCAGAAAAGCTAAAATATTTATTTAGCTGTATTCTGTTAAAACACAGACGCAAAGAAAATCCGACACTTACTCTGGTCTTGTTCCCGTTTTGTCACCTAGAAAATAAAACCTGTAGGTCATAAATAAAGCTTTGAAGAACAAACAAAACAATCTTAATGAGATTTTAAGGAAGAACTAATGACTACAATCTGCCTGATTTAATGATAAGCAGAACAGACTAGGCTAGTCATAACAGAAAGCGGGTTTTAATTTACAACTCCTTCAGCGATAACTATCTTTTCAGGAACGATGGTTCAACAGTTGAGGTGGTAAATTCTTGGCACTCGGGAGTAACAGCCTCCAGTGTCACTATACAAGTCACTACTAATGCATTAACAACAGCAGTTGCGTAAGAAATCTGTTTCTGCTTATGCAACCTCAACTCACTTCAACCTGTACCCACAAAACATTCAAGTGTTTAAATTCAGCAATGGCAGTCTCTTCTCAGATCCAAAGGCAATGAGCATTTGCCAACTGAGCATCCTCAAAGAATTCTATTATTGCATTATGTCCAGAAATGAGTGATATTTTACAGAAGTGAAAATGTTACTGCTTTCCTGCCACCTACACACTCTAACCTACACAACTGTGGATCAAGCTGCCAAATACCCCTGAGTGACAGACCAGAGCTGCAAACAGCATTATGCATAACAAAGGACGCAACTATTTCTAGTTATGGCTGTGGCAGTAATTGCACTCTCACAGAGTCTGCTAGGAAGAGCACTCACTCAAGCCCAAGAAAAAGGTTTCATCTTCTTCACCTGAATCCAATTTACCTCCTGTCAGTGCCACAAATGCAGAAAGCAGCTACACAGCTAACACTAGTGCCACAGATGCTTGAAGCTGCACAAGTCAGTGCTCCTGCCAGCAGAAGAGATTACTTTTAGAAGCAAAATCTATTTAAACTGTTGGTAGACTCTGTCACTCAGTACTTTAGACTGAATGCACTCGTGACCATTTCATATCCCTTCTGTTAACAGGAAAAATAATCTATAAAAAATTAGGGGGGAAAAGGCAGAAAGATATGCACACCTTGCTTTCACGCTACAGCCACTTTTTTGTTGTTATTGAAGTTGTTGCTGTACATCACAATATTTACAAGACCAATCTGACATCAGATTTCGTTACTTTCTAGACAAGTGAGTACTTCAGATTTTACATTTTTTGACACACTCTTTAGCAATACAGGAAGAAAATATGTATTGGAATAGGTTTTTATTCCCTACAGCTATATTTTAAAGAAATACTAGGTGGTCAAAAGCAAAAACTTTTATAACCAGTTCCAGAAGAGAGAACACTGTCTGTCCTGGTATTCCTAGGGTACTTTTCTTTCATAACCATTTCATCTCCTTCCTTTTCTTTATAAGGAAAAGGGAAGTAAAACTCTCAAAACCATGGAGCCACCACTCTCAAATCTGAATGCAGCTCCTCATATAGGAGTACAAACAACTGAACTGACAAAACTAAGTAGCAGCACATAGGAATGGATATTTATGAGGGCTGCTTAAGCCAGCACTCGCCATTAAAGGAGAAACACTCCTGAATTAAAACCTCAAAAAATAGTCTCCTTTGACATTTCCCACTGCTTAGCTAAGGGATCTCTGCTCATTCTGACAGCAGCAGTCCAACTCACCCAGTTCCACTATACAACATACAGGGGAATTCAGGTTACTCACTCAAGTTTCTACTCCTAAGAAGTGAACAAAACAACACTACTACCAAAGTCGATTTTGACTCTGTGGTTCTCTGGTCCTTATTTTATGATACTTGTGTGTCTTGGAAGTGTTGTGATATCCTAATACTACAGTAGTGGAAATCACCTGTCAGAGCCTTTTCATTACCCCAAGTTTCAGTAATAAATTCCAAAAACAATCAACATCATTCAAAGCACTCCAGTTTCAACAGTCAATATGTCTCCTCTCTTACAAGTAAGAACTCTCCACAGATTATGCTATTCACTAAAGCTGGTTTCATAGAGCTTATATATTTTCTTCTCTTTTAGCTATTGGCATATCTAATTCAGAACTTCAGTCCTGAATGAAATCAAGATATTAAATTAACAGATTCCCCAGTAAAAGCAAGGCAAATTAACAAGTGTCTATATATGTCAATGCTCAATATTCCCGTAATTTAAAGCTACCACAGGAGTTTTTTATAAGTGGTTTTAACAACCTGAAAGAACACATCATATAGAACCAGAAATAGTTCTGAAGAGTAACATCTAAAACTGGGACACTTTAGTTGTGCAGGCAGTCTTCCAAAAGAAAAGAACAAGTTTAAGGTTTGTTACAGCTGGATAACAGCAGTTTCAAACCAGTGCTCCTCATACTTGCAACATACTACTCAAACATAGCTCTGCTCCCCCTTCTAGCGACAATCTGACAGAGAGCAGAAACCTGTGATGGCATCTCAGCTAGCAGCCTTGAGTCTTCACTCCCAAAAAAGCTCAAGGATTTAGATCCTGGTTCTCAAGCTTATACTGAGTTTCTGAATTAATTAATTAGTATTAATTGCATTTGCAAACACAGTCTTGTGCTTCTGTACAAGCACAATATCTAAGAATGAAATCAACTGAAATGCCTTTTAAAAGAGGGAAGAAGTTACACTTGCCAACTTCAATTCCACACTTCTAACCCAATAAAATAGTCTTTGCTGCAGTGTTCTGATAATTCGCTCAATTTATAACCTTTTGAACAAAAAAAATAACCTTTTGAAACAAACTTACTCTTTTTGTCTGAAGAGCTACTAAAATCAATGCCACCAAGACCTTCATTGGCAGTAGTTGAAGGAGTAGCGGTTGTCCCCAGAGACAAACCCAAAGGATTCTGCCCAAGTCCTACAAGAAATCCAAAGAGCATTTTTGCAGGGTTATCAAGACTACCAAACAGCACAAATTCTTCCTCTAGAGCTGAATAAAGAAAGCTGCGAAATTAAAACATCGACAGTGAAATATTTTATTCAGACCAAAACTCATCAGAAATAAGGAGCTTTCCATTTCTCCAGATATTCATATTTCATGTAGTCATGTATCATTGCCCTCTTCCCATATACAACCAACTTTCTTGAGCCAATTATGGGAATGACAAAGATTTCCTTATATCTTCATTTCTTAAAAAGTTTTGAGCAAAAATGAATTTAAGAATAAGAAAGGAGCAAATTATTTCAGTGTCATTGTTATTGTCCACGGATAGCAAGACTGTTCTTAACTGTAGCACTGTTAAAAACTATACTTCCACAGTGTTAACTTTTTGTATAAACTAAATCTTACATTACAGAATCACACATTAAATGTCACTGTTTTGAGACAGGAAGAAAAATGTAAAGTAACTTTCACCTGTTGCTGCTGTACTTGTATTCTGGAAGAGTGAACCTCCTAAGCCTGCTAAGGCACCTCCTAAGGAAAGGCCTGTGGAAGCAGTTGTAGTTGGAGCAGTTGTGCCACCCAAATTTAATGTAAAACCAGTTGTTCCTGCAGAGAAAGGAAACCAGCTTCATGCAGACGCTGCCTTCAAACACATTCATAGAAAATCTAAAATAACTGAAAGGTCTGAACAGCATTTTTATCATAATTGGATAAGTGTTCTTTTTTCCTGCAGTTTTCACACATAGCCATACCATACCCTTTTGAATCATGTGTTATTTTGCTTTACAGCCCCATAACCCTAATTAGACCTTGTTTACCTTGCAACTATACAAAAATTCTGGCAGTCCCCAAGAACACTACAGACTCTAGAACCTAGCACAGAATTTATTTTACAGCATAACTGAACTAATAAGCAATAGTGATTTTTATATTAAAATGCTGAATTTCCAATGTTTTATGTTTAACACTAAAATATTTACCCAAGACACGATACAATAATATTTCCATGGTGGTTTGAGCTGGCTTCTGGAATTAATGATCCAAACTTTTAGCAATTAAGAGAATAATTGAGTAGAGAAGGACCACAGGCATAAAAACTCAGTGAGCAGAGGGCACAGAGAGCTGAGCTCAAATGCAGACTTCGAAAATTAAGAAAAATAAAAGTCTCAATTACCATCAAGCATGGTGCAGTTCAGCTGAGTTAAATGTGATGGCGGGTGTAAGACAATATGAGAAGTAATTTAAAATGTTTTAAAACTTTATTTCCACTGCTTGTTAACCATTTCAGGCCATCTACAATAGGTACTCATTTTCCAAAATTTGCAGCTGTGCAAGTAGGAAGCTTTCAATCTTTAGTGAGGTTAACAATGAGAAAAATAATTTTACATGACTAATCAGCTCTTGCTACGCTTTTAATGACTTGGATTATATGCTGTCTGTATCACTAGGTTCTCTGACAATAATTCTAGCTGTACTAGGGTACCCAAATTTAGAATGAGAAGTCCAACAAACGCCTTTACTCGTGTACCACCAGATCATGTAACAACAGAAAAACAGATGTAGAACTCTTATACAATAAACAATATTGTTAACAAGAAACAAAAAATAGTCCAAAACTCCTAAACATTTTCCTACCTGCTGCAGGAGTTGATGTAAGAGCAGATGATAATGACAGGCCACCCGCTGACGTAGAAGTAACAGGTAAAGCAAATGGCGTGGCTGAAGCTGCAGGTTTGTTGAAACCTAAGCTAAAGCCTGTGGTAGCAGCTGATGTGGTGGCAGGTGTGACTAGAAGAAATCCAAAACAAACTATCACTCTTGGAACACTGTGTTTGAGAATGAAAGCCAAATTTACCACCTCTTCTGTATCTCATTTAACCACCTTGAGTGACACAGCACAGAAGATCACTTCCATCAAGTAAAATATTCCCACAGAACTTCCAAATAAATTTCGGTGGTTTACATCAGTTGCATAAGCATTTTTGCTCCAGAATTCCTAGGGATCCAGTGGGCTTTAATTCGGAACTGGCAATTATATCTACTAGCAAACTTAAAACCACATTAAAGAAAAACAACTTCCACCAAAAACACCAAACATTGGTAAATGGAGCTATAAACAATACTGCTTAAAGTAGACTACAAATTCTCAACTGGATGTGCACACAAAAATGAATGCTCATACCCTTTCAATTTGTAAGCAAGAAAAATATGTTGAGATGTTACTCCCTCAAAGTTTGCTTTTAGACATTTTTGAAGCAAACCAATAATTTCTACTCCCTGCTGTTTTACTGGTAAGAACACATTTCACATTCTAGAATCCCTATTCCAAAGTAAAGGAGCGTGCACATACAGACACCAACCACAACAGCAAACACATACTTAATACTCTCAGTAACTGCTGTTTTGGATGACATAATTTCATCCAGCTAGTGGAAAGAATTCATGTTCATATGCACAGTATTGACTTCCATGTATGATTATGTATCACACAGCCTCTTCTGGGTTAACTGCTGCTCCTTCCTTCTGTTCCTTTGATTTGCTTCTTTATTCAACACTATTTTTTCCCATTTATTCATAGTATGCTTCCTAAGTTCTTTGACTGCAGTGTGTCTTGTAGCACCTCCACCTCTAACGTTTATGGTATTCAAACTCAGTTACTCCTCAGACCTCAGCTGCTGCTTAAAAAGAAAAGAAAAAAACAAAACCTAACCAGCAACAACTCACATACTCCTGTATTTCTAATGACAACTGCAAAATAGTCACCACAGATGGATCAGAGAAACAAAACATATTCTCCAAGTCTGTTTCCCAGTTCAACCCTCTTTATTCTTCTGAAAGAGCTAATTACCAAACAGACATGTTCACAGAGGGTTCAACTAGACCAAGAAATTCTGTATGAACAATTCTTTGATAACATATCTCCCTCTCTTCCCTCTGATGAGGGATGAAACTCCTTAGGGGAACATAAATGCAAAGTCCAACTTTTGACTGCCACCATTGTACAAGAATTGAATAATCCTTTAACAAGTAACAGTGCCCTTCTCATTTACAGCCTTAACATTTGGGCTGAAAAGCAAACAGCAATTAGTAATGGGGAAAAAGCTCACACATGATCACTAGCTCTATACATTACAAGAAAGATTGATCTCTTGGGGGGGCTTTTGTCTGAGTAACATTAAAATCCAAATTAGGTCCTTACCTAATGCCAGTCCTGTAGCAATAGTTGTTGCTGTTCCTGCTTTAGGAATGAGAACAAATAAACAGGGTAAAAAAGTCAACGAAGGCCACAGAGAAGCTGTTTCAGTAAAAAACATGAAACAAAATCCTGAAATAATGCAACAATATGAGACAACTATTATACAATTTTTTTTTCTGTAGTGTATTGACAAATAAAACAGTAACACAGAAAACAGTATTGGTAAACACCAGCAGCAGAAATGAAAGCACAGTTGACTTCAAACAACTTGTCTTCATAAGAAGCTGCTAACAGTAAAGCTGATATTAACACAGCAGTATATTATTAGAAGTTTCAAATAAAGTATGGTAAAAAGATGAAAACTAGTAATTTCATCATTATTTATCAGTATTTTTTTCAGCCACAGGGTAGTACAGAACATCAGCATGCAAACCAGCAGATTTACAGTATAATGAAAAGGATTATAGAGTCCAAAGTCCTTGTAAAATCCTGTGTCTTGGTTTAGGGTTTCTGCCGCACTGCTAATTTAAAGAGACTGTTCTGGACACAGTGTTAGGCCATTTCGTATTTTAAAAACCATCTGATTCGATTACCAAAATAATCGCTGAAATAAAATTCCCCCAATGTTGCCAACCATAGCAATACAGGCTTTCAGTCTATTGCTGGTTTTATTTTTAGATTGGTCCTTAGAACTTTCCCCATCTACTCGTATAAGCATACAAGAAGAAAAACCTTTTTTCTAGCAATATTGCAGCAGAGTAAAGTTCATTTTTATGTCTCCTTGGTGGCTGAAAAAATCCCACCCTTGTCAGAAAGATTTTATTATTTTGTATTCCATTTCACCTGTAAGAAACTGTGTGTTCATAAGCTGAATTAAGAAAATATTCAATTCCTTCAGGCATATTGCATTAAATACCCCCAAAAAACCAACTCTGAAATGTTCACTACTGTAAAATTCCAAGTACTGCATTAAAAATGTGAACAATCTCAAAAAGTTTTAAAATTCTTTTAAAATCTAAATATACCTCAATCTTAAGTCAATTTTGAGCATCCTGGATTTCTAAAATACACCAGGATTCAAACTACAGAACAATTTACACATAGCCCAAGAAGTTTTCTGGTAATTGGAGTTGTGTTTCTGCTGCAATTCTACTGGTACAGTTTAATTCTCAATGAATGATCTTTCAAACTACTCAATCTACTACAAGAGATTTTATAAAACTGTGTAAGTAATGTCTGAGCTACAGAATGACTGTAAAAGAGTAAACATTTTAGTATGATCCAGTTTTTTGAGTACATATAATTTATATCTTGACTGCTGAATACAAACCCTAGAGTACAAGAATTCTTTTCTACCTGTACTGGTGCTTCCTAGTGTAAAGCCAGTGGTTGATTTTGATCCAAATAGTCCACTCCCAAAGCCCAATGAAGGAGCCGACGTAGTTGCTGTAGCAGAGGAAGAGCCCAGAGTTCCAAAAGTAAGTCCTCCTGTTGAGCTATTACAAAATAAGACTATTAGCAGCAATTTCATTTCAAAATGAAAACGTCCCCCTCCCCCCCATTTAAATTTCTTTCCAATGCCATCATTCACTTTCCCACAAAAATCATTCATTACAAGCACCCCAGCTGGGCAAGGCAGAGTCCAAGCTCACTGCCACTGAACAGAAAGAGGGAGCCCATTTCCCCATTTCCTTCCACAGCTCTGTAACTCCCATTGTTTCCCTGATAGCAACTCCAGCATTTTTTCAGCTGCTGCTGAGGTAATCTTACTAGACCACTTGGAAATTTAAACTTTTCTCTGTTAGATGATCTCATTTGTTCTGCCTAATTGTTCTCACTATGCTACTGAAATGAGAGAACAAACTCTAGAGGAAGCACAGAGATACTAACAAATCTGTATGAAGATCTTTTCAAAGCAGGTTACAAGTCCAGTTAGTTATCTCTGACCAGAAACTTCAACCAGTGTTGCTTTGTATCATTCTTAAGTGAAAAGCAAACACAGAACCATTCACATAACAGCACAGCTTCACCCTATTTTACTATCAAAACACACTGAAACACAAATTATTTCTATAGCCAAAATACTATCCTTTTGCAGAGACTCCAACCACATGCCAATTGTATTTTTTTTTTTTACTGTCTACCTGTCAGCAAGGTACAGAAAAAAAACTTCTACATCTCCATTTACAGATGAAGGGGAAGAGAAAAAACAGAGAGAATCAGATTGGTCACCACTAGGAAAATGAAGGCTTTAATATTTCTTTTGAGTAACTGCATATTTTAGAGATGTCACGCCAAATAGACAACAAGCTTTACAATTAGCACAGAACGCAGAATAAAATAATCATTGTTATCTCCAGCCAATGAAATTACAGGTACTAGCACCCAAATGAGTCTATGGTTTTAAAAATTTTGTTCTCAATCCATGAAAGACCAGATGAATAATGAACCAGATGAATAATTTCTAGTAACTTCCTGAGCCCTTTTAGAAACAAGGCTCAGTTTTCACAAACACATTTTGCTTAAGTACAACAGCAACATCAAAACAAAATGCAATTTAGACTTCACCAAGGAGTTTTATCTTTCAGATGTTCAGTATTCTCTCATTGCTCCCTTATCTCCTCTATTTGTATAAGGGCAGCTCCTACAATAACAAGTCAAACACAAAAGCAAATCCTTACAAAAAATATAGAATCAGCTGTTGAATTAGAACTTTTCAATAAAATTGATCATGGCAAGCCCAGTTGGTTGCACGTTCAGAACTAGGTGTGAGTTATTTTTTAGGCAGTAATTCGGGAAGCGGAGTGGCCAAGAAATTTAGAAGGACAGACTCACTAAATGTCCCACAGCATCCAGAGCCTTTCAGCTGTCTCGACTCCCAAAATTTCAACATACCAAACAGCAGCACCATGACCTAACTACTTGTAAACCTAAACATACAACTTGGTGCTCTTCTCACTGTGAGAGCTTATGCGTCTCATACTTCTTACAGATTCCTCTGTTAAAGTTTTTTGTGTTGGAGCATTCCTGTAGAAGAAAGCTAAGGTACAAACTGTGATACGCAGCACTACAGGAGGACAAAAAAAAAAAAACCCCAAACCAACATAAATAAAATGAAGCGGCCTTTTTTTCAAGGCAGAAAGAATGCAAAGTGTAGGAACTAAGTAATTTTCCCCAGAAGGAGAAAGCATGGGCCTGAAGAACACAGAGGGAAGGAAGAGGAGCTCAGGTCACTGCAGACGGGTCGGAACGCCAGAGCTAGAATGAAGTGCTGCACCCACCTAAAGCACACGGCAAGAGAACACCAACTAAAAAAGAGCGCAAGTACCTGAAAGGCTGCCAGTGCAAAGCAGGAATCAGACAAGCTGGCATGTCACAGAGACTTTCAGCCACCAGAATATAATCTTTGGTCACCTAACATCTATGTTTGATTGGAGACAATCAAATTCTTTTTCTCCCAACACTCGCCAATATCATTTTAGACCCAGCTCACAAGAACAGCTTCTTCTTACAGTCCTCAACACGCAAATTATCTCACTGAGATGTTCAAGAAGCAGTAAAAAGGCTCCTTCCTGTATGATTTTCCTCGATCAACAGCCCTGAAGACTGGTCCTGCTTGTAAAAACAAGTAAATGAACAGAAGTACAAGGCACCATACTGGTATTATTTGGCACCTATTAAACTTCTTTTAAGAGAGAAAAAATCCAAACAGAACACAAAAAACCCCCACCAAACAAAACAATTTAAGTTCAACAGGCAGTTTTTTAAAGTGCAGATCAACAAGACAGAAGAGTTTCCCTTATTTCAGTACATTTAGAAGAATGGTTCTGAATTAAGAAGTATTATTTTAAATTGCTTGTTTGAATCACAGGAAACGTACATTAAGAACGCATAAAGCTAAAGAGCAAAAACTCTTTATCAAGTCTACGTAAGCTTTGCCGTAGAAGTTAAAAAATACAAGCAAAAAACCAAACAAAAACAAAAACAAAACAAAAAAACCCCAACCCCTCCCCCCCGATCAATAACAAAGTAGAAATAACACAAGAAATTAATCAATCTGTCACAACCACAATGACTTACATTATTACAACAAACTCAGAAATCTTATTCCCTCTCCTACGGGCTCCCAAAGAAGCAATATTGCCATTTAAACCAAGAATTAAACGAAGACATCCTTCAAATCCAGATGTTCTGTTCTCTCCACCTCATAATGCTGCCTTCCTGACTTTTGTAAGATGTGTGTATCACCAATGTATCACCTTAAGCGAAGCGCCCTTGAGTAAGCGCCCCTCGTTCACTTAGTTCACGCTACAGCGACCAATTCTCAACCCATTTGGGACAGTCTAACACAAAGTCCCAAAAGAGCCTTGATCCTCAGAGGTACAACAGCAAGCAGGTCAGAATAAACAGGCTCTGCTGGTCCAGTTGTGTGCAAAGAAACAAACAGGGAAAAAAAACCCAAAAAAACCCCAAACAACTCCAACAGGAAAGACTTACCTGTTATTCTGAGAAACCTAAACCATAACGCTTGGAGTACAGAGCCTGCGGTACATAACATACACAATATTCTCCTTTTACTTCAAGACACTATACACCAAACACAAAGTTACTTTTGTTAAATAGGGCTGGACCTAAAGTAAGTTTTAAAACACATACAGAACACTTTCTGGACACTGAACATGTGGGCACTGGCACCAACGCGCTCCACGCCGCCGACACACGAACGAGGACTGACTTTCGAGACAGAGCTCGGACACGCGTCTGAGTCACATCCCTCGTTCGGAGCGGCAGGATGAAGCGCAGAGGGAGGCGCCCATAAGCCAAACCAAAGCACAGTAACAAGAGCAACTCCCTTAATAATCAGCCGCTGAACAGCTCGCTCCCTACGCCTCTGCTAAAGGCGCAGGCCGCGAAGGCGACACGGCAAGGGAGGCCGGGGCAGACACGGGGCAGTCGTTTCGCCCGCACACCGAGGGTCCTGCGGCCGGGACCGCCGGAGCCCCGGGCGAGGCGCCGGGAGCCCGGCCCGGGGCAGCGCCTCGCTCGCTCGCTCACCCACCCACCCACGCACGCACGGCCCGCCC